>BMAW01112230.1:143546-162365 GCA_019974015.1 Nephila pilipes
TATATATATATATATATATATATATATATATATATATATATATAAATCAACATTTGAGACATTTTAGGGTCTCAGTTACCTTTAGATTTTGTTCAAAATCCTCCGATAATTCGTGTTTTGCATAACGCGATTTCGTAAGACGTAAAACGTGTCCTCTATGTAATACTGGAGTTAACTGCATTGGAAAAAAATAGAATATTTCAAACTCCTTAAAGAGTCTGAGAAAAAAAAAATCTTAAGCATAAAACTACTTATATATATTTTTTCACATTTCAAAAAACGTGACCTTCCATGTGTTGAATAAAAGGGCCCTTACGAGCACGTTTGCATCAGACAATTCTTTTTCTGGTTCAAAAATCGACTAAAGAAGAGCAGTGAACAAAAAAAAGTTCTTGAAAAGATTCTGTTAGTTATGGATAGAAAAGGTTGGTCGTGGAATCTGGAAGGATTGTTTACCTTCCGTCTCTATTGACGCAGATCCTACAATTTCTTGATAGTGATGGATAACAGCCACGAAGGGGAAAAAAATCTGAATGTCCAGAAATTTGGCGGTATTTTATTCCTAGGAAAGAGTTTCTCTCTGAATTTTTTTTTAAAAATCAAATAATATTATTTTTCGTATTTTACTTAAGTCAATATTTAATCGCTAAGAAATTAAATTAAAATTTTGCTTTGAAATACGTTATGCTATTTAAATGTGTTTGAATATATTTACCGAATGCACTTATATTTATTTCTCTATTTATATACTAAAAATATGAAAAATAAACTATGAAAATACATTTTATGAAATTTTTTACTTCTTAACTAATCTCGTTGAATTTTTATGTGCCCATATTGCTCTATTAAAGTAATTAGTTTAATGAGAATTAGATTTCCCCAAAAATGTGCACTATAATTAAAATTTAACGTGGTGTGTTAGATTGCCAGAATTTATATAAATATTTTAAAGTATCACTTATAAATAATGATATAAGTTCTATAAATACTTATAACAATTCTGAACAATGAATTTTAATTATAACGACTTAAAAAACTAAAGTATGATTAAATAAATTGATGCATGTTAATTCAAACAAGCAAAGCAATTCAAGCCATATCGAATTTAACGAAAAATTTCAATAGGTTTCGTTTATTGCATTTTTTTCCTTTAGAATCCTGGTATTAAACGATATAAAATGCAAATATAAGCCTGATTATTAAAAACTAATGTAGCACTTAGAAACAACGCAAGAACTATTAGTGATGGACCGTGCAATTTCGATATCGTCACTGAGCTGACTCCCCCGCCCGATTCTCCAATTTTCCCACCATGCCAGGGTGAGGACTTGGATTTCACGTGCATCAGGCCCGCTGCATAACACGTTACTCCAGCATTATATAAACTATTGCATTGTGTTTAAATGATATTTTTTATAAAAAAATCACTTACTGAAATAAGGGGGAAATTATTACCGGACATTCAGTTAAAGAGCTTGGAACATTAAGCTTTACTAAGAATACTCAATTCAGGGAAGGGGGTGGGAGGTCAATTTACTTTTTACGAAATTAGTAGTGTTAATATACTGATGATGAATATTCAAAATATCCCTCTTTTTGACGAATTATTTGTGAGATATTTACTAAAAGTTTGTTTTTACTTGGAGGTTTTAAACAATTCAAAAACGTGCAGAAGTTATCTAATTATCTAAGTTGAAATTTTATTTTATTTCTGTACTCTCGTATATTGCGCAAAAAATTGGAGTAAAGAGACTACCTGCTTCAAATTTTCCTTGATTTACACGATGCCCTTAAGAAACATTGCATTTTACTATAAATATATTGGTTGAATTCTCTTGATTTATTCATCTTTCGAAATTCAGTTTCTCTTTTGTTGCAATATTCAGCATACATTAAAACTAGACATTTCTGACAAAGACGTTTTTTAAACCACAAACACATTCCAAATTTACTGGATCATTTTTGGAAAAGAATATTTTATTAAATCTAATACATTTATTCTTCCATCTATAAGAGATTAAGAGAGAGAGAGAGATTAAAAGAAAGAGAGAGAGAGAGGGATTAAGAGAGAGAGAGATTAAAAGAAAGAGAGAGAGAGATTAAGAGAGAGAGAGAGAGAGAGATTGGAGTATAAAGGTTTTTTAAAAAAGGATTAAATTGAATATAATTGTTCGAAGAATTATAATAATTATTTTCAGAAATGCTAAAAAAAAAGATGTTTTTTCCTTTTTAAAACATTTTTTATTTGTTTAAAATATTGCTTTTACTTTTATTTATAGATTCCAACGATATACAAATGAAATATAACTTTATTTTTGAAATTATATTCATCCATTAATAGTTTTTACTTAAATTTAATTTTTGTTAAAATAATTCGTACTTTCAACATTAAATAATTTTTATACTCAGTATTTCCCCTAATTTCATTAATACGATATAAAATTCGTACCTTAATGCCTCCTTCAGACCAAAACACGCACTATAATTTTAACTCGATTTTTGCATGTGAAAAGGTGTGCCTCAAGGTTGAAAAATGCGGCGTTTAAGGCACCCTGAAGAATATTTGTTTAATTTAAATATTCAGCAAATACGAATCCGAGGTCACCCTAATGATACCTCGTACTAATTCTGTTGAATCTTACGGACTGATTTTGATTCGATTGTTGATTAACGTCACACCAAGAAGCAACACGATGGTTGTTGGTGACGAACCTCGTACTTTTGAACCATGGTCGAGTAACGAAAACAACACCTGCCTTGCCACCTTTTTCTCTAAACTTCAACACTACGTGAATGGGAGGATTTGGAGCCTTGACTGATTTAAGTGCATCAACCCGCCATAAGACGAGTCTTTTTGTCAGCATTCGAAGCGACAATTTTGCAAAACAACACCGGTAATGAGTTCAATCTGTTCGATATGTCTATGTTTAAATGTATCATTTGTTAAACAGCAGCGAAATTTATAAGTGAACCACATTCGAATCATACGCCCCGTAGTTTACAGATTGTTGCATCGTTGTATCATATCAAACTTCATTGTATTAGCCTCTTTGACGCATTCTTTCAAATAACCAACGAATAATGTATTGTTAAACTCAGAAATGTAATTGCTGTAAACAATACGAGGAAAACTATGGTGCTTAAGCTCTTTGACTAAAAGATTATAATGATAATCTGTCTGTAATGAATATCAATTTTATAGAAGAAGAATTGACATACTTTTCTCAAGAATATTACCTGCAATCTCAACTAATTATTATCATTGGACAGCCCTAGTTCATATATATTTTCGTAACCTTGCTTATTTCAGAGATTTACTTCAGTTTGATATTGAATACGACGTTATAAACTAAGTATTTTTCAAAATTCCTTTTTGTATATACAAAAAGAAATAAAGAACACTTTTTCGTGAACAAACGAGTATTTCCAGTATTCCCAATTAACAATAATTCTAGGATAGCTTTATTGATTCATCCATTACAACAATGATTTTCTTAGGAACTAGCACACTATGCATCGAATAATAACTGAGTATTCATTTTTCAAGCACATCTTTTTTTTCCCTCTGTCTTTTTCTTTATTGCAATTACAGAGACAGTGTTTACTTCCACTTGAAGTTGAAATAAACTTAATTTCATATTATAAGAACGACCTTTACTGTAGTCACTTTAATAATACGTTGTAAAATCCTAACAATATTGCCCTGCTTCTCACCTGACCTATCCTTTCTCATAGTACAGCCCACCCCTACATTGTAAAGTTCGCCTTCACTCATTGTGACTTGACCCCCATCTTTGCAGAGTCGTTCTGAATTATACCCTCCTCCATTCTTCTGCTTTTGACAAAAGTACAAAGGGGTACACTTTAACACTCTGTAGAAATACAAATTGTCCATTAAATTCAATGGACTCCTAAAGTAAATAATGGGACGTGTGTAGTTTAATTTTCCCTTCATGGACTTCTTCGGTATGTCGTACGTGTTGAAAACTGTTCCGATTCTCGCAAGACATTTAAAATAAGAATAGAATTATTGTAATTGATGGGTAGTGGTAAGTTACTTTAGAGAACTGTGATCAGTATCAAAGCCAATTTTTTTTTAACCTCTATTTTTTAAAATTCCTTTTTCTTAATTACATTAATAGGTTACCAGAAATTTTACCACATGAAAATTAAGCATATTTTCACGTAAAGTTAAAGAATACGGCCTAAATTCAGCTAAATTTTCCAGTGCTTCTACATTAATATTATATTTAGACTTATAGCTATCTCGTGATAAGCAGCAAATTTTAATATGTGTGTTATCTACTTCTATCTGAATCTGTTTATTCTTTCTGGTGTAATATGTGTTCCATACATCTCCAGCATTACAACCGTAAATGGGCTTATAACATTACATATTAAAGAGAATGATAATATGTTTTGATCAGATGGTAGTTAAAACTGATTCCACGTAACATTAAGGAACAGAGTCTAAATTCGGCTTATTTTTTTTAGGCAGAAAAATTCTTCCACATTAATATTATATTCGAACTTCACTGATGGTGAGCAGTATATTTTAATATATGTTACCTATTTATGCTATTAATTATTTTTTATCAAATTGTGTTCCATTTTTCGCTTGCTATTCTGCAATGTTAAGTAAGTTATCACATTACACATTTAAGAGAAAATTCCCTACATATATATAAGAGAATGATAGCATGTCGGAAATTTGATCAGATGAAAGTAAAGACTACCCCACACACACACACGTAAAGTTGAAGAATAGGGTCTAAACATGGCATATCTTTACTGACAAAAAAAAAATCTCGAACATTAATTCAGTATTCTGATAGGAGGAAAAAATTAATTTACAATTCCTTTCTTCACTCTGAATCAATCCCTTTTTGTGTAATATTTTATTTCCTATATTGCCTAACTTTAAATGGTTTTATCATATTATATATCGAAATAGGAAAAACTGCGTATTTATGTAATGTTTCTAAGCTTTCAAACAGCAGTATAATAAATATATATGTGTAAAAACGTCAAGAATTTAAATGGAAATTGAACCGTTTTTTTGTATGAAAATGTTAGTTTAAGCTATTCGGTACTAGGCGAAGAAAGTCTCAATCTTAAGTCCATGCCTAAGGAAGAAAGGGAAAGAAAATAGAAAGAAAGGAAAGAAGATAATGTAGAATTGGTGGTTTTTTTTCATGTGATATATTTGTGATATATTTTGAGTCATTATGGTTCAATTCCTGATATTAATAAAACAATGCACAGCTTAAAAGTATTTTTTGAGATTAGTTTCCGACTTCAAGTGATGTCCATTATGATATGAATTATCAAAATGGACATCAAATTGGAAAACATTTATAGATATATAATTTTTATGCGAATCTAGTATCAATAGTGGTATAATGTATTCAAATACACCTTACGTGTTTCTTTTATATTTTAATAATAATGCGTTTTATGTTTCTATTCTTTATGTTTACTGACTTAAACTAAATAATAGAAACATAAAATACATTATTATTAAAATATAAACCAGATGCGTAAGCTGTATTTGGATACATTATACCACCAATGTCACTATATTAGTATATAAAAATTGATTATAATATGTAAAAACGTAAGAGATTGTTAACAATTTTTGATAAAGTATTGAAACAGTTTAAATAAATGGCAAAATAGAAATAATTTGTTCAAATTAAAAATAAATGTGCAAGAATTTGAAAAAGCAATTTCTTTACTGCAATTTTATAAGATCCCTAATGTCTCAAATGCACAGAGAATATGATACTCGTACATGTTTAAGGTGTCTAAAAGTTTGTATATGGTTAGTATATGTAGATTTTTTGGTAAGTCGAGAATTTTTCAGCATTGGTGCCAAATTTTGTTCCGTATGCAACTCGCTATTAATTCAAGGTAATTAATTATCTCAATTTTTTAAATAAACTAAAATTAGTTTAGAACCGTTCCTTTTCTGAATTTAACTAATATTAACATATTTATTTTAATATTTTGTGCTTGAAGTTATTCTAAATGCAAATAGTTTCAAATCATAGAGAATATTTACAATTGCTGCCTCAATATCTGTTAAACTACTTTAGATTGCGTCTTTACAACAATACTTAATAATAAATGATAAATAATAAGTAAAAAATAATAAATAGAGTTAAAAAAAGTTTAATACGTCCAAAAAAGTTGTAGCATATATGTGCATTTTACTCTTTCCCTTTCATTTTAATTGTTAGTTGTTAACTCCAAAAAGCAAATAAAAGTGTAACTGAAACAATTATTGTTCACATCAAAAATGAATCATTTAATTATTTTTTAAAATATACATAAAAGTAACTAATTATAGAAGTTTCGATTGAACAATTCCAATATTTTTAAATATAAAGTAAAAATGTTAAATTATTTAACATGAAAATAATTATATTCATGCACACACATACTATTGTGGAAATATTTTTATGATAGGAAAAACTCATCCGTGTACATATGGAAAACTTAGATACTAAAATGATTATTCTTCCTGACTCATTTTTTAATTCAAAATAAATTTCGTTATACAATAAATTGCATTATTACGTACCTGTGACTTAAAATAAGTTTTTTTTTTCTTCACAATTACAAACGATATTTTATTAATAAGAGCTTAAAATTGTACTGTAAAACTATTAGTTCTTCTAGTCCCAAGTATTTTAATACAAAAAAGAATACGTGATAATATAACCGATATGTTGCTTCATGGATATAAAATTTTGTGAATCAAAAGCAGTTTAATTAAATTATAACGTGATTAAAGAAAAATAGAATTCCCGTGGGATTGTAAAATATGTTTGTTTTTAACAATATTTGCTGCAAAATCTTCCTGAAAAAAGATTTCATCAAAATAGATTGAAAGAAATAAAACTGAAATAATTGATTTCAGCGAATGTAATAAATCGTTAAATCAGACATCTTTAATTCAAATCTCTGGATAACCTAGATCTATCGGCCTTAAAATTCTCCTCCCTCTAAAATTTAAGAGGCGCTATCTGCAAATTCCATAACTGTGGCGTAGTTGCAAACATTTCGAGGCATCCATTGCATTTTTTTAAAAAAATCTTTCATTAACAATTTTTTATGTAGCGCACATATTTGCATCACATCACAAATAATTTTACAAATCAACGCTGAGGTCAACAGTGCGAAACAGACTGTCTGTGTGTGAAAAACAAAATATCATCAACCACCGTTTGCAGAAAGACGTTACGTCAATGGAATACAGATTAACATGCATTCCAAAAGATAAAGAAAAATAAAATTAAGAAAATAAGAAGTATAAGAACTATGAAGTCACTCAACATTTTTTCCCCCTCCATGTATTTTGAAAAATTATTTTCTTCTCTGAAATCTTCTAATAACTATGAATGTATGAAAGGAAAGAAAGAGATAGGGACTTTTCAAATATTCTGTACATAGTCTACAAAACCATAGAATTACACATCTTATCACCAATGACAAATGACACAAGGTGTTACATTGTCTAAATGGAAAGTACATTAACACAACTTAAGAGCATTTCTATAGTCCTCAAAGAAAACACATATGTCTAATTAGTTTTAACATACAGTAGCTTAACATCTTTTAAAGGATGTCAAAACAAATTTGAACCGATTCACAGGATAGTTTTCATTGCTGCTGCGTCGAATTGGCACCGTCGATATAAGAACTGGATTCAACATTATACACCAGAAACCAAACAACTATCAAAACAATAGGTTGCTTAGAGAGAATCTGCTCCAATGAAGATACAGACTGTCTCAAAAATGAAGACGAATACTGCTGGAAAAATTACGGCAGCGATTGCTGGGCATACAAAAGGAGTTCTTATCGTATTTTTAGAAAAAGCAAACCTCTCATAGGATAATTCTACAATGAGTTATCTCATTTCTATTTACCATTCCTAATATCCCATTTCCTATTCCAAACACAGGTACTTTTGTACTACTCTTGTATAGTATTATGGGTTTGATATCTTGTTTATATTTTAGTATCTGGGAAAGAGTTGTGGAAGTAACGGTCAATTAAAGTAATGCAATGTTGCTTACTAGTCTTCCTCGTCCCTTGTAATCTGGAAATACTTTTAACGTAAGTCATAATTATTCAACACTAAGGAGTTTCTCTCTTGCTCATTTAAGTTTGTCAACCTGTAGGATCCTCCATTGCATTTAATGTTTGCATCACTATAGGTCTAAACTTGCTTCGGATAATTCACCACGACATTTTCAATATTTTAGCAGATTGTATTCGCAGATTAAAAATTTTAGGTATTAAAAAGCCTTTATAATTCTTTTATTCATAAATGCACATTCAGTCCACAGGTATACTCAATTTCAGTGGCAATTTGAGCCTCCCTCGTCAGTTGTGAAAGATCTTTCAGCAAATTGAAACTTATCTTGTCTTACCTTAAATCATCCATGTCACAGAAAAGATTGTCAGCCATGCCTTTGCTAAGTGTCGAGTGGGAAGTTACCCACAGCGGAACATTTTTGATGAACTAATCGGCAAATTTGAAGCAGCAAAGATTTTGAAAAATTCTCGTATATGTTAATAATTACAATTAAATCATAGTACGTTAATTTTTACCCTTACTTTATACTATCTTCCTTTTCAGGTAATATTATTATATCTATTGTAATGTTTAAATTTTTTTCAGTGTTATATTTGAAAAATATCTTAGAATAATTTTGTGTTTGAGCTACCAGATTGTTCTTTTATGTGATTATTTTATTTCGTTCTATCTGTATAAATTTAATGAAACCTTGAAAATAAACGCATGAAACAGTTTAAGAAATTAACCATTAGTTAGAATTTAAAACCATTTAAAATAAAACTATAATTTTTCCCCTTAAAATAGTGTTGCTTTAAATATATTTTAAAATGTTTTCTTTTCCTTTTCCATTATACGTAAAAGGAAAAGGCACAACTTAGGAAATTTAGATGGAAATGGTGGATTTACAGTTCATCTAAAAAGAATATCCATTTATGAAAGTGTATAGCGTACTAAACAGTCAATTTTAAGAAAAAACGAGTTTTAAGTCTTAAGTGCTGCTTATATATAAATTTTCTGGTTCAAATAACCCGAATTATTTGCACCAGAAAACCACAGAGTGCTATCATTCTTAGTTGGTAGTGGGCTTGCTTGCCAGTCGATTGGTTCGCGTTTGACCCTGCCTTTATGCATTTTTCTTTCTAAGCTGTTTTTGAAATAATAGAAATTTTTAAATAAAATTTATAACCTAATTATATTGTCAATGAATTCATAAATATTTTTTTTTGTATTTATAAAAAAATTCTGTTGGAACTATCAAAATTATTAATTAATTTAATTTTCGTTAACTCCAATAATAGTTTTATAAATAATTATTATGTTAATTTTATTTAAAAATTCTTATAATATGTAAAACAGTAGAGAGAAAAAAAAGTTGGCAATGGCAGAATCGAACCGGAACAGCCAGCTGGCAGCAAAGCACGCTAAGTACTCAGCTGTGCTGTAGCTAATCGGGTCTGAAAATTAACTAACATTTATTTGAGCTGCACTTTAAGCTCGATTTTTCTCAGAATTGGTTAGCTAGTGTATTATATTTCTTTCATAAGTGGACACCCTTTAAGTGTAGTACAAACCTACTAAAAACCATTTTCATCTGAATCTCATTTTTAAAACATTTTCAATAAAATAAGAATTTTGTGTGCTGCAAAGTGACCCAGTGTATATATTTGATCTAGATTAAATACAATTACATTGCTGATGAAATCAAAATTACTATATTGCAAAGTTATTGTCCCATACATATAACATCCATTATCATATTTAGGGATATCCTGACTATTGTTAGTTAATACAATATGTAAATACGTATTAGACGGTTGATTAGTTGATTAAATACACATATATTTATTAAATGTAAACATATTCCATTTCCCTCTGATGTACCTCAAATCAAGGTTCTTGTTTGATTAAAGACATTATAGTGGTAACATACTGATGAATTCATTATATTACCCAGAAATAAGTATCGACCCACCTCCCTTTCGAATTACATCAGCGGCTCGATCAATATTTCCTTTGAACATAGCTCTCTCTCTTGAGTATCCAAGTCTTAATTCTATTAACTTGCATACCTTAATTCATTGGTGAAGATTACATCTAATTCAATCTAAGTTTTCATCCACTTGTTAGGTCATTTATTGTGTTAGCGGTAGACATTCATATCAACGGGCGCAATGCAATTACATCAAGGGGATTTGAAATTTTTTTTATTCAAATTATCTTCAATATAGCATATTGTTTTATAATTATGTTCGTTTAATCTATTTTATTGTTATCCCTTGTTTAATTAAAATTATTATTTAAATTTTATTTTCTCAGTTCAGGAATGGGATAACAAGATGGAGATAAAAATACAGTCTAAATATTTCACAAAAAAAGAATTTAATTAAAATAAATTAAAATTGCCTAGTTACACTTGAAAAAAGAGCATTGGCGTGTTTTTTTTTTTTTTTTTTTTTTTTTTTTTGAAAACTAATAACTTACGTGAGTTAAAAAGGAAAATCTCATGATGTGTGTGTGACTTAATACATAATGAAGAGAGAGAGAGAGAGAAAATGAGGGAAAATTCGATGATAGTGGTTTTCGGTATTTTAAGTCGTATATTGAAAATAAACTAATTTTTATTTAATTTCTGATTGATTATTATCTGCTTGAAAATGACCTTAAAATAACATTTGGTATAGCATTTGTGAAGTTATATTAACATATATATTTTAAAAACATATACTTTTTTTTAGTACAATTGGAGGAATTATATGAACCACCTTAAATATATACTTTGAAATACTGATTGTTATACTAACCTCCATACCGCAATGGTGTGCATTATGGCTAGACTTCCGTATTCTTTTCTTGAAATAATATAATTTTTCTCAAACATGAGTGTAGAGGATTTGTACAGAAATACGAATTTCCTTGATACATTTTTGTATGTATTTTATTTGATTAATACAACATCTCATTTAATTTTTCCTTGGTATTGAATTTTTATTAAAATTTATCTTTAATACTAATTTTAACTTAAAATTATATTTGAAAGAAAATGTAATAATAAGTATTAGTTTATTGTTGTAGTTTTTATTGATTGAGTTTTGTGGGATACAGAACAAAACAATAGCTGTTAATCCAAGTTGTATTTAACATTTCTGCGGCTGTGCATTAATGCTGAATGCAAAAGTCTACTAACACACTAAGTCAGCACGCCCAATTATTTTAAACCCCGGTCAAATGATGAGTTCGGCACCTGAGCTTGCATCCCATTTCTGAAATTGCCTTACAACGAAAATACGAAATCTGAGTCCCAATAGATTTAACGTACATCAGTATCTCTACACGATGGATCCTTTGTGACATCGGTACCCGAACCCATTATTGGATTGAAACAGTTGCTCGATACCATTACTACTCTGTCATCGTGGCCACGTTAATAAATATATCCCCTACTTTTTGATTGATTGTTTATTAACATCGCACTTAAAAGTAGATCTAAGGCAATTGGCAAAGAACTTCATAATTATGAGCCACGGTCAAGTGATGAGGATAATTCCTAAGCTGTCCCCCTCCTCTTTAAATTTCCACACCACCCTCATGTGAGGATTAAGAACTTCGACAAATTAAAAAAGTCCCAGCTCCTCTATATGGTGGGTCTTACGTGAAATCAGGACTCGAATCCACGAATTCACATGCTCGTGACCACGAGCGCTGGAGCGTGTGATTAATTGTTTATTAATGTCACACTGAGAAGCAATAAGAGGGCTAATGGCAACGGAACTTCTTATTTTGAATCTCGATTTATTAACGTAGATGACACCTGAGCTCGCAACTCCATCTAAAAATTCCACACTACGCCAACGAGAAGACTTAGGATTTCGATAGATTTAATATGCATCAGCCCCGTTACTTTGTGGGTCTTTGGCGGCACCCGGGCTCGAACCACGATTCAACGGAAAGAGCACCGGACACGAGTTTGTGGTCATATCCACTAGGCTACTACAGCTGCTTCAGTTACAGCACACACAAAGGGATAGACATTTTCATTATATCTTTCCACTTAGACATCATGTTGTATTAACCTAACGGAAGAAAAAAAAATGACAGAATTGGGGAAGCGCTTGAATACTCATGTTATCCTTAACAATAGAGTTGGAAAACTTAAAAGTAGCGAAGCTGGAATTTGAAAAAGTAAAATATTGTCTAGTATTAGACATTTTATCATACACTGCATAAAAAAAGGACTCTATAGAATCCCTTTCTAATCTATCATTTAGCTTAAAATGATTCTTGGTTTGTGATTTTATAGCTTTAGAAAAATTCTGAACCAGTTTTTTCATTTTCTAATCTTCGAAAACCTATTTCATACCTGATTTCATAACAAAGTGCAAAGCTAAATAGATTTTGTAAAGAATAATAAAATATTTTTTTTAAATATCTATCGCACACGCATGTATACATAACGACTTTAATATAAAATGAGTGTAGAAAGTATTCCTGCATTGTAAGTCTTAATATAAAGGAGCTTCCCTGTCAATTGATTGATTGATTTTATTAACGTTGTACAGAAGTAACACGTGGGCGAGAGGGGAGGAAGTCAACAGATGGAGGTGCCAGCTCAGATGTCATCCTCGACAGAGATTCAAAATCATGAGGTCCAGTGACGAGGACGATACCTGAACTGAAACCTCCCTCCCTGACTTCCCCACCCAATGGGAACACTTTGAGCATTGACATATTTCACGTGCATCAACTACGGCTATACGACGGATCTTTAGTGGCATTAAGACTCGAACAAACCACTCGACGAAAACCGCCTGCCGCGAGTCCGCGACCATGACCACTAGGTTACCGTGGCCCCAGCCTCCCTGTCAATACATTGTTAAATTACGCAACAAGTTTATATATATATATATATATATATGTGTGTGTGTGTGTGTGTGTGTGTGTGTGTGTGTGTGGAAATGTTTTTAGTAAAAGTATAGAATTTGATAAACATAAATAATACACAATCTTGTGGTGTAGAAAGTATTCGTGCAATAAACAATCTCGTATATTTAAAACAATTTATAATTAATAACTTGTATTGTACTGGATATTTAACTTTAAGAATTGCTCTTAACCTGTGTATGAATTCAATCAAATTTAATTTCACTGAACTAGAATTACAGTCTCAATCTTGTTCAAGAGCGTTTATTAATAGAGGTAATGGGCCTGGTTCTAACATTATGATCATTAATTTTCCATTTCTGCTTCGAGAAATTGATGTCTAATGACTGAGGAAGAAATTTCATAAATTACTGAATGTTATACAAGATCCATAACCATGTAATTAAGCTTGAGATCTTTATCGTGCATGAAAACGTATTCTCTAAGAAGACCCATATTTGTCACATTAGTTATCTCAGTTATAGAACACTTTTGATATAACATGACTGATTGTTTTTTAACGTCACACTGAGAAGCAAAGAGAGAGTATTGGCGAAGAACCTCTCAATTTTGAGTACCGATCAAGTGACGAGGAGGAAACTTGATCAGGCCCCTCCCTCACCAAACTTCCATATCACTCCAATGGGAGGACTTTGGTTTTATTAACGTCACACTAGAAGCAACTCGAGGGCTATTGGCAACGGACCTCTAAATTTTAAACTCAATCAAGTGACGAGGACGATACCTAAGTTGGTACCCCCTCCTAACTTCTACATCATGTCAGTGGGAGGACTTTGGGCCCCGACAGATTAAACGTGCATCAGCTCCGGCTGTACGGTGGATCTTTTGTAGCATCAAGGTTCGAACACATGACTCGATAAAAACCGCCAGTCGTGAGACCCCGCGTCCATGAGCGCTAGGCTACCTCAGCCATACGGGAGGACTTGGTGCCTCGACAGCTTTAATTTGCATCAGCACCACTACACGGTGGGTCTTTAGAGGCATCATGACTCGAACCCACTACCATGATCTCCCCTCAAAATTATAAGACTTCAGTTACCAGTATAATTAAAAAATAATTCGGTTTCTTACCTCACATTCATATTTGTGAAACAGTGTTTTATTTCAATGCGCAAAAGAAGAATATATTCTTTAACTTCTTGAAATTTTTAACACATTTTTTTATGTCGAACTTTAGTTTGTTTTGGAGTTTCTTCTCGGTACAGCACCTTTTCCATTTGACACTCTAATATTATACCTATCTCGTTTTATTCAATAAGAAAACTAGCATATATGAATTTTTTATTGTTGAAAAATAGAACACGCGCAAAAGTTTAATTTACTGGATATATTTTTACGAATTTTGAAGTAAATATTGTCTATTAAGTTGATTTTATTCAGAATATATATATATATATATATATATATATATACATGGTCAAGGCTTTAAAAGGTCAAGCTATAGCTTATAAAAAGGAAGAGAATGCATCAGAGATACTGTCCATAAACTTATCTTAATGCTATTTCAAGTAAGAAATCTCAGTACTCATGGAACCAAAAAGAAGACCGAGAGACAAAAAAAAATTATTATTTCTTGTGACGAAAAATTAATCTGTCGGCAGCTAAAAAAGAAATGCTCAACAGTTTCAAAGGTCAGAGCACAAGCCTGACTAACACATGTGTCAAAGCAATCTGTTTTTAATTATATAAAAAAAAGCCTAAAGCTTATAGATTTCAAAAAAGAAAGCATCATCTAAAGTGGTCGAAAATCCACACTGATAACCGAATGCTTTGGGCAAAAGATCATATGTGTTTCACAAATGAATGAACCCGTTATTTTCTCAGTTGAGAAAAAGTTCAATTTGGATGATACTGACGAGTGCCAATATTACTGGCCCTATTTAAAGAAGATACATATTCTTCTAGACAATCGGGAGGAGGAAATCTGATGATCTGGCTACTTATTAGTTAAGGAGACTGATCATGTTTGACTTTTTTTTAAAAAAAGGTAACCAGAAACATACAGATTATATTCAATTATTGGAATCTGAAACTCTATCTTTGGTTTAAATATTGCGAAAATGAATGGATTTTTCAACAAGGTAGAGCCTCCATTCATTCCACTCAGGCCGTCAAAAATTGGTTTGAACAAAAGTAAAATTTTAACACGACCAGCTGAAAGCCTTGATCTTAATATCGTTGAAAGCAATTGACATTAATTGTACAATGAATGTATGATGAATATGTGATGTTTAATTAACATATTTTTCATTTGTTCACGGTGAAATATTATTCATGTATTAGTATTACATTTTTTTGTTAAGAAAATGCTTATTTTTTCATAATATTTATGTTCAGAATATCATTTACTTTCATATACATTTGTCACAGCCTACAAGAAAATAAAATGTCTTACGAATAATTTAATTACTAATAATATCTTCTTCATTTGTATTCACGATTTAAAGAATCATCGGAAATTTATTGGTTTACGGTTTTGGTTTGAAAATTTTACAGAGTTACCCGTAATAGAAAAAGTCTGCAAATTTTTTATTTATTATTATTAGCTTCTCTTGTGACAGAAACTTTTCATAACTGAAGCATTTAAGATCTTCTTCAGTATAACCAAAACTTCTTTATTTTTCCGTTCTATTTGTTGAAAGGGAGACAGTGGTTTTGTTTGGTTTTATTAACGTCGCACTAGAAAAAACACTAGGGCTATGGGTAGAATGCCGATGAGGACCGACTTCACTCAAAGAGTTTAGAGCTACAAACCGAGCGCCGGAAGACAGTCACCCCTTGTACTCAGCATTTATTGGCAAAAAGAATTTTCTTACAACAATAAAGGGTAAGATAAAACCGCGTATGCAGGAACAAAGAACTTTAAGATATTACATAATTACAAAATTCAAAAATGATTGAAAACTTACAATATGTTTGCAGAGTGTGCCGTCATCGTTCTTATACTACTTATCATTTTTCATTTTTTTTTTTGGAATGCATATCAATTTGTATTCCATTGACGTCACTACTTCGTGATAGCTACGAATACTGATACTATGACTTTCGTCCACAATCAGTCTGCTCGGCGACGGCCGGCCACAGCGTTGGTACAAAGATACAAGGAATGCATTGAATCATACCTGACAATTTTGAGTCACAATCAAGCGACGAATATGACTGAGCAGGAACCTACTCATTGTGTGCTCACCACGCCAAAAGAATAATTGCTATTTTAGTTATTAGAAAAAAAACCTATTTATTTAAGAGGACTTGGTAAATTAGGACTGTAAATAGAGATAATAGTCTTTGTTGCTCCATATCTCATAAAACCGTTCGAACAATGACAGAAATTCGCTAAAATTTCTCAGCGTAATTTATAGGTTCTAGTCTCAGGTCGAAAGTGAAGAAAAGTCATACTACTCGCACATGGGTGCACGCTCGTTGCTGGCCCTTTTTTCGTCAAGTCGTTTGTTCGAGTCTCGATCTTACTAAAAACCCACCGCAAATGGGGATGATGCAAGTCGTATCTATCGAATATCTAAGTCATCCTGTTGGTGGGGTGCGGAAGTGTGGAGATGAGGGTGCCAGTCACTAGACCGAAGTTCGAAATTTTGATGTCCGTTGCCAATGGCCCTCATGACATGGGAGTGCGATGTTAATAAATAATCAATTATGCAAACAAGTCAATAAAATAGTATCGATTTTCTCTTACGAATCATGTGGAATATTTCGGAGACGGAAATAACTTGCGTGTGTCCTCCTTTTCACAAGATTGTGGCTAAAAATTAAGATCACTTTTTTCTATAACTTACTTTCCTCTAGATGGAAAATTAATTTAGATTATAGTCAATAATGAGCTATTATAAATTTTAATAGATATATTATTCATTGGCGTATATAAAACTAATTACGAGTTACTAAGTAGACAACACATAACTATTATTTATTTATTTAAATCATATGAATTCAAATATCTCATTTTTAAATATATGAAATTATTTTTATTAAAGTTTGTATAATTTTTTTTATTTATTTCCTAAATCCCCCAAATTTAAATAATTTATTAGTTATTTAATAAAATAACTTTCGTTAAAGTTATTGTTTTTTTATTAAAAAAAAAGTGCCGAAACATAAGCTTCATGTCAAACATCTATTTCACCATTTTGAGAAAGTTATGGAAAAGAACATCGATGTTATACTCTGTCATAGACTTTTTATTAGCGAAAGAAAAATAAAAACTCATAATAAGTATATTACTTTGTAAAACAACTATACGGTTTTTATTTTTTTGAAAAAAATGAATTCCTATTAAATCTTTCCGAATTGTAAAAAGTTTGAATTTTTCTTTTCCTTCTGAGTTGAACACTATTTACTTAAAAACACGATTTTATATTATAGAAGTAAAAATAGCAAAAACGAAATATGCAAGCACTTATAGCATGTCAACACATCTTTCAGACACTTACTTCGTATAAAAGCCACGGTTATGTTTTCGGGATTGTCAAAAGCAAAAAGCCTAGCTCTGAATAAGTAAACTGGCTCAAGTAGTTTTATGTGATTTCTACCCGAAGCAGGCAAACCGCGCGCAGAATTACACAAATATTTGTTACTCTTTCCTTTCTAGTGAAATATTTCTTCTTGTTTAATCTGTTGCTTCATTTCGTTTCCAGATAACGAATGTCCTATCGAAGCAACTCAACTCTTCAAACATCATTTCTAAAGGGATGGAAGGCCGAAAAGGGAAACTCACGGGGAAGAAAATCCTAAATTTATCACAGGCATCGAGGAACTTTCTTCGTCTGTATATTTCACTCGTGTCGACACCTTATTTACCTCTCAACCTCCTAAAATCAAATAAAAAATAAATCGTTTCGCAAAATCTTTTTCATTTCTTTTTCCCCAGGTCTGGTGTCTGTCTTCAGAGTTAAAACGGTGGGAGTCAAAGCGTGCTGTGAGAGAATCATTCTTTAAATTCTTTTTTTTATTCTGTATTGATATTTTTCTTGAAGAAAAGAATTTTAAAAGCTTTATTTTGATTGTCATCAGATTTCGTTAAGAGCTAGTTTTAAATTATATTAATTTCCAACCTTGTTACGAGTGAAGTTCAAAAAGTACCTGTTTTTGACGAAAGACGGTATTGTCAAGGCAAGATTTCTTTACCATTGTGTGCTGATATCTGTTAAATGACACCAAATAAAATTTAACATTAATTCATAGGTCAGTTTGATTGCTACCGTGAAGATTCGTCGTCATTTTACGTCGAGCTGTCACCGTCGATAAGACCAGTATTGATCCTTATTCACTGGAAACAAGCATTAACAAAAACAATGGGTTGCTTCCGGTAAATACGCTTCAAAGAAGGCGAAGACGGCTGGAAAAGTTTAGGCTGCGAAGGACGTCATAATTATGAATATCTTAGAAAAAAGAAAAATGATCTGTGGACAATACTACAATGAGTTACTTCATTCAATTTCGCATGCCTAATAACCCTTTTCCCAATTTTATATTTGCACTTCATAGTTTTTGAGCCAATTTCATATAGTATGTAATAATATTAAATTGGGCTGGAAGGATCTTATGAAAATAACTACTCGTATTTTCAAAACTTCATTCTTATGATGATTTTAATATTGCAAGATGTATAATCATTATATCTCAATAGACATTATTAACATGTTAACTGTCACAATAATTTTACTATTACTTTTATCTACGAGGTTTCTCGAAGTTTGCCAGTCAAGGTGTTAAAGTTATGAGATTTACTCATTTTACTTTTTTAAAATATAGAAGGAAGTAATTAAAAAAAA
>BMAW01112230.1:167365-198391 GCA_019974015.1 Nephila pilipes
GAATTCTGTCTTAAGGAATCTCTATTGCGGCGAAAGTTTCGTTAGATTCAGGCCGAATCTCCAGCAAATTAACTCGGCCACGATTCTCGGATCGGTCGAGAAAAAAGACTCCACAGATAAACTGATTCCATACACAGACTGATGCATCTTCTCTCGATTGTAGCTCTTGGTGTTTTTGCACCTACTCCGGCCAGGTGTGACATCCCACCAAAAATTCATGAAAAGTCCGTAACTTTCGCACTCATCGATATTTCGTCTAGATTCCAGCACCTACGAGTACTTTCCTTTGTCGCCAAAGTCACGAAGTTTCTCGCCAAGTCGCTAAAGGGTTGTCAAATCCGAAGCTGAGGTGAATGGGTCATCAAACTCTTTTTTGCTATTTGATGTCTTCTCTGCATGTATATATTTCCCATCACAAGAGAACCACTGCTGGGAAGCTCTATCTCATGCTCGAAACAATGTATATATATATGTGTGTGTGTGTGCGTGCGTACATATAAGTTGTTTATTATGAATGAAGAAAAATTATAATTTTTAAAAATAACTCAAGTTATTAAGTTGTAACAAATAAAAGGATAAGAATGCCTAATTTTAGCAAAGGAATAAGAGAAAAAAGCATAAAATGTTAATAAGTATTGTAAATATCTGAATCACATAAAAACTTGAGAAGTAAGAAGATTAAGAGCATCGCAAGCAGCTGTATGTCTGAATGAAATTTTAGAATGATATACATTTATAATTGAACTTTTGATATTTTTTTAAACTTCATTATATGTAGAAGATGTAATTATAGTCCTTGAATATTTTCTAAAAATCATAACTGATTTTTTGCTTCAATAATGTACTTGTTTAAGTTTTAAAAATTGATAAAGTATCATTTTGAATAAAAGAGACTAAAAAAGCTTGGATAAGTGAATTTGACAAACTAAAAACTACTTTCCTTAAAAAATTTTAAAAATGCATATACATTATTGAGGAACAATTGTTGTTAAAAGCTTTGTCTAATATTGTTTTACTGAACATTGGGGAAAAGTTGTTTCTTAAAATTAATTTTTGCATATAAAACAATTAAAAAGTTAATAACTTAATAAGTACCGAAAAGTTTCAAATTTCAAATTAAGAAATAAGAGAACAGTAGTGATATGTATGTATATATATATCATTTAAAGGCTATGATATAATTTCTCTTTTTATTTATGAGAAACACCTTAAATATATAAAAAGAGTTATTTATACATATGAAAGATAAATTTAATATTAGGAGCTACCGTCTTCAAATCTATGAAATATAGCCCTCTTCTGATATTGAGAAAAACATATTTCTTAATTTACGAAGAACTCTGAGAAATAGGTATTTTAGTAGAATTTTTCTTCATAAAAATTTCCTTAAAAAATGAAATTAAGAATAAAAATTGTGCTTAACAAATACCAAAAACGTAAGCAAGGATCATATAAGCAAAAAATACGGCAGAGGTTACATATTCAAATGAGAAGGGGGAAAAAAAATCAAATTAAAGTGGGTGATTACTTTTTTTTTTCTTCTTCTGGTAAGCTTATTATTGGATTTTCCAATAATTTCCAGCTCAATTTCTTAGCAAGCATGAATTATAGTGTTTTGGGTTTTATAACTTCTTTCAAAATAATAATAATATACTGCTTTCAAATTTATGAATTTGACTCTTTTCTGAATAACCATTATGATCTTTCATTATAAGAATACTTTTTTTTCTGTTATGTAGACTATAATTTCTAAGAAATTGGCCTTAAAAATAAGTAATAATTAGTAAAATATTCTATCAAAATTATTCATACTTAATGCAAAAATGAATTATCATACCAATTTATTCTAAATTAATTTAAGCAGACTTTTTTTAAATTTCAAAATAGGGAAAGAATAATTATATATTAACAAAAAAATAAAACTGTACAATTTTTTTTAAAAAAAATTTGTTTTAGATGAATAAAATGATAGTTTGGATTTGATAATAATTCTGAAATGGAAAATCAGACGATTTGGAGCATCAGCTTCAGCTCTAAGAAAGGGGGAGAAATGTGTAGATATATATGTTTAGATCACACGCAAAAAAATACTTTTTTTAAGGCAAGTTCACCCACGTCTTATGGAGCCTTACTAATACAAAATTAAAACTCTTTTTTTCCTTCTCCTTGATGTACATTTTCACGCTTTTAACAGATGGCTTTTATGCTTCATTACTACTACGGTTAACGCGAGGGACTCGTGCGAGTTTAGTTTAATTCAATTTGTGCTTGATCAAAGAGTTGCACGTATGGTTAAACACAATTTCGAACCACATGCTTTGTTTATATGCTGTCCGAGTTGTCTAAATAAGGAACATATCCTGCGCTCACAAAATTTATCAATGTTGAGTCAAGATTTTATTCTGGTGACTGATTTCAAAAAATAACATTAATATTAAAACAACGAAAAGATAAAAGATAGTTAATTTATTTTAATGAAACAAAGAACTCGTTCGTCTTTCCAGATATTGTTATAAAATTAATTAGTATAAACTTGGTTAAAAGAGTTTTATAACATTTCCCCTATAAATAAGTATAACCATAATAATAATTCCCTCATAAATAACAGAAAAACAAAAAGGTAATTTTTAAGCTTATCTATGTGGTTTTACTTGCATTTTTACCCCCCTATTTATTTTGTTTTGTTTAATATTTTGTTTTCAAATACTGAGCCAAACTACCCTTTCACAAGTATATCTTCTTTCCATAGAATCTATCTAAATGTAGCTAAAAATTTATAATAAAAGGCTTTTTAAAAATGTTTGAGCTTAAAATTTTTTAAAGCGTTGAAAAAAAGTAGAGCAATATATCGTTTCATGTCTAGCTCTCTTCGCTTAAAGAAAAACAACAGAGTGTTAAGCGAGTGGATTTCCAGCAATCACAAATCACACGTACTTATTTTCTTTCTTAAGTAAAAAATTTAGTACTGAATAACTTTCTCCGAAACTGTACAATTTTTTTAAAGGATAGCTAAAATAATTTTTTTTAGAAGAATGTTCTAAATGTCTTAATACGGATTTCAGTTTTACTACCCTGCGACCACATTTTTTTTAAATAATGCTCCTCCGGCTTTCCTAATTAAACTCTTGTCGTGATCATTGAAATAGCAAAGGTAATTCTGATGGGAAGGAGGGGGGAGAGAACTAAAAAAAGCTAAAAAAAAATTACCAACAATATTTCCTTCATGTGAAAGAATGGAATATTTTTTTCTATTGTTCAAATGCATTAAAATAGACGGGCAGTGATTCACTGTGCTTCTAAGCGCTTATGATGAAGAGTTGTACGTTTTGTATCTATCCCTCTTTCACGTGAAAAAAATATACTAAGAAAAAAATAATAAAAAAGATAAATCACCATTACTGAAATTGGCAGCTAAAAGAAATTGTTGTCATGGCAACGGCCTATCATCCAATCATACGTTCAAAGCTACGTTTCTGCGAAATCTTTTATTGGAAATGACTCAAATAATGTAATTTTTTTTACATTTTTTTACCAATTACAAATCGCCACTTTGTAAATAGTGGATTCAAGTACAATAAAATACAAACGCAATGAAATTGGATAAATATGAGACGGATAGTCTGTAATCTTTCCTATTCTTGGGAAAAAGTACCTATTCTACGTCGAGGAATTGACACTTTTAAAAGTTTGCTTTCTACAAAAATTCAAATTCGAACTCTAAGGTAATGGAAAGTAAATGACATTTATAACATTCTAAACTTAATTAATTATTAATTAGTATTTTTAAACATTCATTAGACGATACTGTTTTACGTAAAGTCTTGATCAATGGTATACATGCATTGGCAATATTTTCGACAAATATCTGTAAGGAATAAAATAATGTAACAGATTATATTGATAATTGACTTTAATTAGCAATATTATATTTAGTAAGTTTTTCTTATTGGCTTTTCTATACGTTTTTATCTACTAGAAGACAAATTCAATGACATAGAGAATAAGTTACTTTAAAACTGTAATAATTTAGTGTAAGTATTCAAAATTCATCTTTAATGTATAGGGGAGTGAATGATTTTAGCATTTTAAATCTGGTGAAAATCAATTAAATTGAAGTTAATCATTAGTCGTATTTTATATAAAGTTTGAGCTTTCTTGTTCAAGAGATTATATTTGGTCTCCTCGCAAGATATATATTTACTGCAATATTACATATGACATTTTTGACAGATAAATTGATGGGATGAAATTATAAATCCAATTCTTAATTTTTTATTTAGTAATAATGCAATTATACATACAAGCACACTCACGTGCTCACACGCTTATAGTAAACTTTTCTTAATATCTTTTCTGTGTCAACACAAAAGTACGTAATCATATAAATAAGAGGTTTTATTAAATACTTCAATCATGATTTAACTCATATATTGTTATTTGTTTTATTTTTAAATCATCATACTCAAGTTTTATACAACTAATCAATTATGATCTTATATGTTATGTATAAATTGATTAAGATCACATATTAGATTAAATTTAACAAATATAAAATAATAATTTTAAATATAATTTTTTCTGTTTATCTGGTAGTTAGGTACTGTTTATTTGCAATAAGGTTTCAGAACACTAATTATGAACAAGACTGTATCCTAATTCTCATAATGTATAAGTTTTCTCGATTTAAAGTGCTATTTAATTCAATTAAAAAGGAAAAAGATTAAGAAATGTATATTAACTTCTTTTGTGATATTGTACTGATTATTTTTTAATTTTTTTTATTTATTTTTAATTGGTACAGTTTCAGAATTTATCTTTTTGCTTTAAATGATACTGTAATAATAATTGAAACTTATTTTATATTAAAAATAAAATTGTTAAAAAATGTACTTTACATTGCAAATGGAAAATTCTAATAAAATTAAGTTTGAAAGGTTAATAAACCTATTTAAACAAACATATTTAATTTTTTTAATACCAAAAAAAATCATAATGATATTTTGAAGTGAATTTAGTTTCTTTTTTGCTGAACTAGTTTCTGAGGTAGTGGATCGGTTATGTACTTAACGCTGTCTTCTAATCCAGATATGTTGTGTTAGATTCTACTGGATATATTTGGACATCATTTTAGAGGGATAAGAATAGTATACTTCCTGCAGAGATAATGCTAAGTTTCAAAATAAAGATACTTCAAACCTCTTGAGTTTGTCATCTTCACTTTTAGCAAAAGACAGTCCTGTAATATGTCTAAGTCACGATAAAGTAAATGGCCCGTTTCGCCAGCGCGATAATTTACTTTAAGACGTTTTATGATAATAAGATTAAAAAGGCCACCAAAGTGTTCGTAGATAAAATTCAATTTTTACTTCAGCAGAAATTGTAAAGGTATGATTCCTCTTAAGAGACAAAAGATGTGGAGGAAAACAAACCCTTATTAAAAATGCATCACATACAAAAACAAAAAAAAAAAAAAAAAAAAACTACATTACTTTCCCTCTCTATTAAAATAAAATTGATTGACCAAGAATGCAAACTTAACATCTTTCAAACAACTTTTTTTTCCAGAGGGAGAAGCACACACACATTTTAAATCTATGTAAAACTTAATTACATCATTCAGTTTCTCTAACGATTGCTAAAATAATCTTCCATAAATCACTCAAGAGAAGAGAATAAATATATTAAATTTTGTTCAAAAGAAAGAGAACAAATTAAATCACTCAAGAAACAGAACAAATCAAATCATTCACGAAAGAGAACACTTAAGAAAATAAAACAATAGTGATTGTAATTGTTTATTAACGTCGCACTGAGAAGCAACACAAGAATTATTGTTAACGGACCTCATAATTTTGAAACTCCGTCAAGTGACGAGAATGATACCTGAGCTGGAATCTTCCCCTCCAAACTTTCACTTCACGTCGGCGGGAGGACTTGATAGCTCGACAGATTTATCACGCATCAGCCCCGACTACTCGGTGGGTCTTTAGTGGTATCAGAACTTGAACCCACGACTCGACGAAACAAAGCCGACTGCAAGTTCTTAACTATGACCAATAAGCTGTCACGGCCAAGAAAAGCTTAAGTCAAATCACTCTAGAAACGAGTGAAGGGGGAAAGAACCAAATAAAGTGTAAGGCATAGCGAAACCAAGAGATTTAACAGCTTTTAAAGACTTAAGGTAACACTGTCACATCATTAGTTACTAATGTAACCCATAGATGTAGTATTTAAGTTTTAGCATAGGTATATTACATATATACATTTACGAGTTAGAACTATAATGGATTTGTGTGTGTAGTATAAAATTCCTATAATATTCATTGAAATCAGCAAATTTTGCTTTTAAATTCTATTTAATTCCGACTCTTAAGTCATTCAATCAGTAAAGGATTAATTCCTATACATTGGTCATATTTAATGTGACATTTTTCTTTTCTTTTTTTTTCTTCTTTTTTTAATATCCTCATATATGAGATTTCTAAATATTAATTGGAAATTTATTATTTGTAAATAAAAATTTTAGTAATGGACAAAAGCGTAGTTAGGATTCTCAGCGCCCAGGGAGAACAGAAGATTTTGTGATATTCCTGTTTGTCAAAATGTAATGGGGAAAGAGAAAAAAAATTAATGCATTTAAAATAATAGTATTTTAAGAAAAAAAATTCCTTTTTTTTTTTACTTTAAATAGTTTTAAATATTTAAATGTTTAAAGCTCTTTTATGAGTACATTTTCAAGGTTTTGCTTAATTTATACAAGTAGAACAAAGTAAAATAATTAAGAATATAATGTAATTAAAAATATAATTATTCCAAAACTTTATTTAAATATAACATTGCAAACATTTAAACATTGGATATAATAATATAACCTGAAAAGGAATATAGTATATAAAGTTAGAAAAAAAATTAATGTGTAAGGGTTTAAATATACTTTTTAACTTTAACGAGGGAGAGAAATTTCCTAGCTTTTGTTGCTGCAAATTTTGATGATAGTTCATTGAAATGAATGCTATGGGCAACCTCCTCTTCACAGTCAATAAAGCTAAGACTTATAATTTTCTCTGTACAATGGAAGATCTCAGGTAGAATCAGAAAGAGACAAAATCATAGGAGAAAGATATCCTCATATAAATGGAGTGTTGGACTGAGAATGCGAATGTTTTTTTATTTACGTTTTTGTGTATTTAAGAATGAAAACATTTAATTCTAAAATTTCTTAACATCAATTAGGCATCCCTAGATGCTGGCCAGGGAACAGATGTCTCGCCTCGCCCTCCCTTCACTTCCTCTTCCTCAGTAACGCCACTAGTACTAGACTTTGGAATAAATTCTAATTACATAATCAAAATCAGAGAAAAAAATTTCTAAGAAAAACGTAAAAGGAATATAATTAATTGAAGGTAATTATTGTTTTTTAGGTAAAGTATTGGGTCCTTCCATAAATGATGCATTTTTGAATTGATGTAAAGAACTCATTGACCCATTTTTTCTGACTTCGTAATGATACATAGGTGTTGATAAATGATTGAGTGATCAAATCCAAGTTTCTCGGCTAATTCCTCAACTGTTGTGATTGAATTTTGCTTCTTTTGCAGGATTAATTCGTCGATTTCTACAGTTCTTCCAGAGCGAGACTGGTTTTTTAGACAGTAGTTTTTGATTCGGAATTACTGGAACTACCACTGAAAATGGTAGACATTTATTGTCTCATCCTTATGCTGCATTAATATACCTCACACTTTCCGTAGCTCGTTGCCTTTAATAAAGTCAGGAAACAAACTATCTCGAATCCGCTCGCTTGTCCCTTCCATTATAACTTTGAAAAATAACGGTAAAATTCAAATTGCACTCTTTAAAACTTGCATTGAAAACTAGAATAACATAAATTTATTATCTGTTTCATAACAAGCTGATAAAGGTAGCTCATAGCTTACCTCTTCTACATTTAATTCATCCAATTGAAAAAACAGCATCATAGCTACGGTATGGAGCATTTATCTAATAATTATCAATCACAGATGCAAATGATACAATCAGAATCATTCATTATATTCTTGCAACTCATACTATTATAAAAAACGGTGAAAAAATTTATACGAGAAAAAATTAAAATTTACTTAATATTTGAATGAAAGAAGGAAAAAACAACATGGGAATCAATTTAAATTATTCAAATTGAATATGGATGATTTGTAATATGGTTCTTTCACTACCGACTGATTCTGAAAATTCCTAAGAATTCATTTAGAATTATTCCTACTAATTTGAATGATTAGTAATAGATTGCGTTAACAAATTACTAATATATATTGTAAATTCTAAAAGATTAAGCTATGAAATAAATTATTGATTAAAGTTCGTTTTTCAACTTTATTTGCGTGAGATATTAGTGGGTTGAAATATAAAATTTTGACACAATAATTACATAAAATAAAATTTTAAATGATATTAACTTTCACTGAATACGAACAGGTCTTTTAAGTACTACATTTGCGTTGTATAAAAAACACGCACACACAGATATATATATATATATATATATATATATCTGTGTGTTTATATTACACTAAATTTATTGGATAATCATAGCGACTAGAGATAGAGAGAATATGCAGACACACACACAATCATACACAGTGTGCGTTCCATATTTAAAAGGCATCAAATTATTTACAGTAAGCAAATATGCCCATTTTGAAACTAATTTACATTTTGAGTAGTACATGATTGTAATTAATCGATTTTTTTGAGAAATTAGATTGTTTTCTGGTCTATATTTTAGCTATTGCTGGAATTTCCTTTCATATGAATTCATAAAGATTAAAAAATCTCAAAAGCACTATTTTTAGATGTTTTGGAAACCTTGAGTTTCAGTTTTATTATCGATTCGTTTTTTGAAATTTTCTGATAATTTATTGAGATTTTAGATCATCATGAATAACATATAACCTTTAATTCATGTAATAATGCTGATACTTTAATTTTTCCGTCTCTTTTTGAAAGGTCATGTTTGCTAATGATATATATTTTCAACAGTTTTCTTAGTACAATTCATACACAACGAATATAAATCTCGAGAGGAAAAATTTCTTTAATAGTTTAAATACCACGTTGACGAATGCTGCTTGAAAATAATTAAAATTGCACGATCAAAAAGATTAATTTTAAAAATCACAACGTTCTTCTCAGTTATTGAAAGTATGGATCTGTTACAATTGGGTATTATCTGCTCCGATTTGCGTGCTTTCTGTAGTTTTGTTATTATTATATATAAAAGGGAAGAGCTATATTAAACCAAAATCATGATTTATACACCTTCAGCCCCATTTCTATCTATTCTTGTTTTACTACTGTCAGTAGAACTTATATTTTTTGTGATTTTACATTTTAAGTTCCACAAAAGAAGAAAATTGGGTCTTTTGAAATTACGAGATAAGATATATTTTCTTAGTTATCAATATTTTACATTACATTACAAGTCTTTATAATAGTTAGAAGTAGCCGTAGCAATCTAGTGATCATAACCGCTGCCGCATAGCCGGCAGTGTTTTTTTTCTAGTCATGGTTTGAGCTCTGATGATGACCTCATATATCGGGCTGCTGCACAATAAATTTGGTCGAGGTCCCAAGTCCACCTGTTGACTAGAGTGGAAAATTGAAAAGGGAAATCTTAGCTCAATTGTCCTCCTCATTTCTTTACCGAGTATCAAAATTTCGAAGTCCGTCGCACAAAGCCCACGTATTGCTTCCCGGTCGATGTTAATAATATACAATCACAAAGTTTCACACGTATAGCTCACATAATTGCTTTTTTTAGACTTGAATTTCCACAGATTAAAGACAATTAAATTAATATAAATTTTAAAAAAATTTTGAATTGAAAATGTATTTAAAGATGGACTAAAAGGTACAAAAATATTTTTAAATGTATAAAAAAAATACATAACTCATAAAAGTTTGATGCGTTAATGCTTCTTTTGATCCCATACATAAGTAGTTAGCTATGATAATTTATCAGTTATTACCTAGGTATCTTAGTTAAGCCTCTCAGGCTCTTATAAGTTATCTCTGTTATATATATTTTACACTTAAAAAATTATTTTTGTACCTTTTAGTCCATCTTTAAGTAAAAGCTTGAAACAGTTTTTTTAAAATTATGTTTTTTCTTTGAATAGGTTCTTTATTATAGGTTTATTTCATTTATTCGTCACGATATTTTTAGTGTTTTGTTGCAGGTTGTATTGAATTAAATAAATTTTTAGGTATTGGATAAAAGACGGATGCTAAACGGCATTTATGAATCTTGAATATCTTCAGGAAGCAATTAGGAATTTGATGGAATTTAAACTTAAAACTAAAAGAACACATACATTGATAAAAAATCGTGATAAAATTTATGTTAAATGAAATCTATTTTTTTTATCGAATTTTCCCCTTAATATCAAAAATTTCTTTTCAAACACATTGAAATTGTTTTAGACCATAGCAACAAAGTAAAATGTTGGTATTCGTGATAGGCGTTGTAGGCTTAGCATTTTTTTTTTTTTTTTTTTCATTTTCTGTTTCTAATTTTGGCCGTGGTCATGGTTTCAAATTCGTGGTCGGAGGTTTTCGTTCAGTCGCGGGTTCGATTCTTGACCGCTTAAGTCCTACCGTGTAGCCGGGGCTGATGCACGCTAAATCTGTTGGGGGCCAAAAGTCCTCCCGTTGGAGTGGTGTGGAAGTTAGGAGAGGGAGGTGCCAGCTCAAGTGGTTCAAAGCCGAAGTTCAAAATTACGAGGTCAGTCGACAAAAGCCCTCGTGTTGCTTCTAGTGCGATGTTCATAAAAACTAAACTAATCTAAACTGTTTCTAAATCTATATATGTAGACATCTAAAACTAAATCGTCTTTCCAAATTTTGTTAGATTTACTTACAACAAAGTTTAACTTTATGCTAGTGATTAATTCTATTGTTGATATATTAGTAATTTTGGTTATGAATTTATATAATTTTCGTTTGTTTATTGGCCATTTTTCCGGCTGTCTATTTCTACTCGGCATAAGATTTGCTAAACGAAATCAAACTACCTCTCATAATTTTGATCCGTGGTCAGATTACGAGGTCGGCACCTGAACTAGTACCCTATTCTTCACGTCTATGCCATGCCAAATATAATTCGGGCTTTAACTTTTTCTTTTTTATAGTGACTTTCATTGGTTGACGAATTGTGATGTAAGTTGTTACCTCGAGCTAAAGACAAATAATATTCAATTCAAGCCTAACTCAAGAAAAATATTTATCAAATTTTAAATAAACGTTGCATTGGAGCAACATTTGAGCTACTGGGAGCAATCCGTGTAATTGTGCGCAATCCGCGTAATTGTAAGTGACTGAGGTAAGCTGAAACTGAGTTAATACTTCACTATTTTCGTTTCCACGTCGGCATATAAGGACTTCGAGGCACGTTTCCGCGCTAAAAGGAACCGTACCTTGACACAACGGATTTACGCAATTGATTTTTAGTGGAATCAGGGCTCGGACTCCACTTCAATATTGCAGCCGGTAGACGATGGGTCATGGTGGAGAGATCGTAAGTATTATTGTTTCCTCCGAGTCGAATGTTTGTGTTCTGTTGCCATTGAAGATTTGTCATGTAGCGGGACTGATGCACAATGGATCTATCGAAGTTCAAAATCCTTAATTTAGGATCGTGCAGAAGTTAGGAGAGTTAGATACTAGTTAGGGAGCTAACTTCGGGCTTTGGTCGAGATTCAAACTTATGAGATTGGTTGTTAATAGCCTTGGTGTTGCTACTTAGTATGACGTTATTAAATAACCAATAAATAGTCTGTCGACTTCAATATTGAAGTTTGGAGCCTGATCCCTTAGTACATATACACGCAGGTTTTTTTTTTTAAATTTTTGTTTGCTTGTTTATTAACACGTATATAATAAACATGAGGATTAGGATATAATAGCATTTATTGTTCTATGTCCCATAAAATAAAACAATCAATTGAATATGAGGATAATTGGTGATGGATCCCGTAATTTTGAATTTCGATCAATTCATGAGTCGGACAATTGACATAGCACCCTACCTTCTTAGCTGCCGTACTATCCCAAAGTGAGGATTTCATTAATTTGAAATTTTTCAGTTTTTTTTTTTTTATTTTAGTTTTTATTAACGTTACATTAGAAGCAACACGAGGGTTATTGGAGACAGACCTCATAATTTTGAGCCTCAGTCAAGTGACGAGGACGACACCTGAGCTAGCACCCTCTCTCCTAACTTCCACACCACGCCAACGGAGGACTTTGGGCCCCAACAGATTTAACGTGCCTCAGCCCCTGCTACACGGCGGGTCTTTAGTGGCCAAGGATTGAACTCGAGTCTGAACAAAAACCGCCGGCCACGAATCCGAAACCATAACCCCGCTACTAATTTGAACAAATTTAACGTGCATCAGTCCCCGATACGACGGGTCTTTAGTAACATTAAGACTTGAGCCCCAATCTCGACGAAAACAACGCATGCCATGAGTACTTACTGCCTCAGCAATCGTTCGTAGAAATAATATATGTATATATATATATATATACACACACACACACATATATATAATAGCAAATAGATAATGGTATTTCCTAAAATTTACTTTTAAAAATTTTGAAAAAGTTTTAATGATATTAAGTTGAAGAGAAAAAAATATTTTTATACAGTTTCACTTAATGTTGAGTTGTTTTCACTTAATGTTATCGACATTATTTCTAGTAGAAAAATTCTTAAATGTTAAGCTAACATCATGAGTAGTTTATACCACATAATATTTAGAATCATGTACATCATCATTTTCATCAGAATTAGAATCGTGTATGCAAACAAAATCACATTAGATTTTGGATAGTGTGCATATCATAATCACATTAATTACAGAATTATTATAATATGAAAAATGTCCTCAACTCTTCAATCAAAATATGAAGAAAAAGCTTCATTTGGTAGTAAAATCTAAGAGAAAAACTATGAAATGAGAAAAAAAAAAAAAAAAAAAAAAAATGAGATTCACACAATGAACTAGAAACGAATGGAACATTAAAATATGTTACTCCTTATATATTAATGATAAAATTCAATATAATATCAATATTAAAACGTTTTCCTTTTTGTAAAAGACCCTAATGTGCTACGGGGTTGGAACATACTCTTGATATAATATCCAGTTAAAAAAAAACAACCATCTCTCCTAAAATAAAACATTCTTATTATGCAAATCTTTTGAATAAGAATTAAAATAATGTATAAAAGGATTTTTCTTGATTATTTGAAAGTATCTGAAGTATAGGATATCTCTGCAAAGGGAAATTTAAAAACTCTACAATTGGGTTAGCAAGCACAAAATATTTTTAATGCAAGCCCAAATCCAACATGATTCAAGACGACATATACAAAAATTTATTGAATTTACACATTCTTTTATTTTGTCATGTGAACTATTTATTAAACAACCTGTGTTACAAATATTTTTGTCGAAATAGTCGTTTTATTTAGTTAAAAATTAAAAATATCAGTATTCAAATCATTATTTTGCCACTTTTAACTCTTAAGCATAGCCGTGCATAACCAATAAAATGTATTAAGTTGATAATTAAACGATACAAAATATCCTCTAATAAAAGAACAGATTAGGTCTGCAAATAATAAATAATTATAACATTAATCTATGAAGAAATATTAATGAAGGAAAACACCTTTAAACTTCTGATAGTTTACTGACAGAGTTCAGCGGTGAAGTAAATGATGACAAGTTCTGTAAAAATTTATTTAAACATACTTGAAAATAACTAGATATGTGAAAATATTTCATATAAGCTAAGAACGAATAAATACATTCCTAATTGAAATAACTTCTATACATTAAATTTGGCGCTTTGGAAATGGAGTTACGGGACTTTGTGTTACCGTTTTGTGTACAAACACAAACCATGTTTTCAAAACTAATTTTTACTTATCGAAAGAATACTTTTGTGGCGATTCAGTGATAAAAGATCCGGAATATAGCAACAAACAATAAATAAATATAATGATCTTCAGATCAATTTCACTAAGTGTAGATCGTGAGAAACAAAAATGACGTAACTTATTTTTGTGTCTGAGCTATGTATAGTTGAGCTAAAGACAGACCATTACAACATGTATCGTAATATGGGTTCGACTCATGTGCAGTGATAGCAGAACCTTGTTTATTGGTCACTTCAACATTGAATTTTAGAAATTTTATAGTGAACTTCGAAAAAATATCTTCGATATGCTCTTCATCGTCATCAATTGTTTCAGTATATCATATGTTGTTTTTAAGCAAATTTTTCCTTTTATTATAATAAATTTGGCATGACGCAAAAATGATGAGACTCCAATACTTCTTAATCTATTACAAATAATCAAATTGCATTAAAAACTCATTAAAAACAAATCGTTTAATCGTTTAAGCTGAACAAGTTTGAAAAAAAAAAACAAAAAACAAAAAACATGCATCTGCTAGAAAACGCGGAATAGGTGTGGAAAAAAGTCGGGGGAGGGGGAGGAAAAATATTTTTGAATGTTTTTCGGAAAAAAATATTTTACAAAGAACAAATTTGAGAAATGTTATATATATATATATTTTTTTTTTGGCTAGAATATGTTTACAATTCCTACTATACATCAGCAAAATACCCTAAAAATTTGGCATGATATGATCCACGGCATAAATTTGTATAACGGACAAACAAGCAAATTTTCAAGTTTATATATAAGATAACTGAGACAGAGAGACTGTTAAATTACTTGATAACTTTTGTTCTTGTGTTATAATTCGTAATAGAACTTATTTGACTCAATTTGCAACGTATTAAGAAAAATTATTTTTTCGCTTATACGAAAAACACAACACAACACACAAACATAGCACAAAAACTAATGGGACTCTAGAAAAAAAATTACTTAATCTGAAAAATGTTTTTAAATTCTTCGAAAAACGGGTCAATTCAACTTGACAAAATCCTCCAGGAAAGCATTCTTCTAGTTTACCTTCAGATTTTTTTTTCAGAATCAACCCCAGACTTCCATCAATGACCTGAAATTTTTTTTATTTTTTTTTGAATGGGATGTTAATCAAATAAACAAGTCGAATCCTTAGAATCTTAAACACGATTTCATTTCTGCAGTAAAAAAAAAAATAATAATAATTATACTCTACTGACTTGTCCTACGAATGATAAATCAGTAGAATAAGATGAAAGAATAAGAATTTTTGTAAACAAAGAAATCATTGCAACCCAGAAAGTAAATGTTCTGAAAGAAACAAAGGTCTAGACGGCTGACAAGTGAATTGCAATTACAGTTGCTTAATTATCAAACAATGCAAATTGTTTGGCATTTTACATGATTTCTGTTGTCATGTTTGCGGTTACAAACATAACGTGTTTCCATAAGGAAAACACATTTATCATTGCTTAATGCTTTAAAAAGAGGATGTTCAAACGCAATTCGTTGAAATCCATTAAAATATTGATTTATTTTTACTGATGAACACTTTTGTGACGAAATTTAACACAGTTGGTACGTAACGTATATTGTTGCCGTCGCACGCCATTGGCGGTATACTCCTGTATGATGATATTAACTACTACAAAATCAATTTAGTTTAAAGCTTTAAGTTAAGGTAAAAGTTAAGTAAGCGAATATTAGTAAAATATATCGTCGCTAACGTTTAAAAAGTCATTCGTCATTCTTTTTATTGTAATATTCCTTATTAAGGTGAATTACCGAGGGATAAACATCCGGTAATTTTTACCAGATTCAATCAAGGACATTTTTGTTTAGCGTGAAATAGTAAGAATTAAACTCCAGGCACATTTTTGATATAAAAATGTAATGATAATACATCAAGATTTTCCATTTATAATACGTACATCTATTCAAACCATGTACATCTATTCACCAAAAAATTTTACACAAATAAGCAATTTTTTAAGAAATTTAGTACATAGTGTTAACATTTCATTAAGCACTATGTGATATATACGGAAAACGTACATGTTATACCCAAATAAATTGAACTGAGAGAAAGAGAAATGAATAGAACAAAAATATATGCTTTCCTACTTCAGGAACGCGAATTTAGAATATTACATTGACGGTGGAATACATCTTTTCCCCTTCACGAAAACATTGTTCCATATGCATAAGATTAGGTATTATTCGTTAATTCAAGGACTTCGGTAATTCAGTGATTAAGTTAGAGTAATCCAATGATTAAGTTAGTGAACTTCATGATCGACAGTGTTTGAGTTTTAATTCTCCCAAGCCCATAATTAATGGTCCACTGCTCATTAAATAGTAAATGAGTGAAAGTTGATGATTATGAAGCAAAAGCCAAATCTTTGGCTATGTTGTGTCAAACTATATTTAATGTGGTCTTAACGAAAGAAATGTGGATGAAAAAGGGAAAATGGTTGACAAGAAGGGTCTAAAACAGAGAAGTGTCGCTTGAGTTACTCTTGTTCACCAAAGTCAGTAAGCCCCATGAGAAAGAAAATGCCTCTAGGGAACCTTGAGTTCACATGATTCCTGTACTTACCTAAAGAAAGTAAGCCAATGGGGAAACTCATTAGGTAGAACTGGACCTCATATGAAATTTTTTGGATAGCAGGGTAACAGCGCTGGTATCGACCTTGTCACTTGACCGTCGTTCAGACTCACAAGTTTCATAATTAATAGTCTGTATGCAGCTTGTGCGACTTTCAGTACAGAGTCAATCAATCAATCAATAACTCTCCTGCTACTTTCCCCGTCTTCCCACGAGAGTACGATCTGGCCACAATAGTTTAATGTGTAGCACGCCTCAGTATTCAGTACGATGGTCTTTGATTGATGGATTTGGATTAATTAACGTCGCACTGGAGTAACGTGAGATTACTACTCATAAATCTGTAATTTTGAACCACAGTCAAATGACGATACCAATACCTGAGTTCGTATTTCACCCATGTAATTCACATACTACGTTAGAACTTTGATTCTTTATTCGAATAAATGTCCAGCGGATTCTATTTTTTTCACATGAATGGTATCTACTTGTATCAGGATGGTACTACTTGAACTTGCCGGCACACAAAGATATACACACACAAGCTGCAATCAATACTCAGTTACCATAATCATATTCTTAAGAAAAATGTTTTTCTGATAAGTTTTCACTAAAGTTTTATCATTTAAGATTATCTTGATTTTCTTAACTTCGAACTGATGGTTTTATATAAAAATATTTTTTTTTGCGGAAACTTTCACAATAGTTTAAAATTTATCCATCCCCCTTGTCTCTCTTTTTAAACCTTATAACATTTTATTATGCATCTCAATCTGTAAATCTGAGAGATTTCTCGAATCGAATCCTAATTAAAACTATGCTCTTCATGGCCTTTTATGTGTGTGTTCTCAATCATGTTCTCTTAAGATTTCTTTCTCCGTGAATATAGAGATAATGACTTTTATTATCAGTATTACTATTAACAGAAGCAAACAAATCCGTATAAATTGAATCCCACGCAATTTCTCTAATGTTTCATTGTTCCATCAGACAAGGTGGTATTATACAGTTTTAATTATTACTATGAAATAACCTATATGTAACTGAATAAAATTTATTCTTTATATTAATTGATCCTTATGTACCTAATATTGTAAATTATAGCTATTCATGTTGATTTGTTTGGGTTCAGGAAGCCGTAGATTGAAATAACCCACAGTATCTCAAAGTCTTAATTATTATCACGGGGTATAGAAAAGTTTTAATAATTACTTAAAATAATCGAGATGGAAACTTATTTTTTATTTATTAATCTTAAGACTTCCGTACATAGACTCTATCCAGAGTTATTTATTTCTCCCAGCGTTTCTTGAACTTTCGAAGGCCGTTATAGTAGAACTCAGCAGAGAGAACTGTAACTTCTTCATACTGGAGGCTACTACAATCCACGGCTTCCTGAAATGAAACAAATTAACATTAATAACTACAATTTACATCATTACGTATATAAGAATCAATTAATAAGCGCAATAAATTTCATCCAGATACCTCTATTATTTCTTAATAATTATAAAAACTTTACGATACTCCATTGTAATCACACGGTAAAGTTTCATATCAACAAAACGACTGAAAACGCGGGACAGTTCAAATCGTACTAACAACGACAAAATACAAGGAACGCAGCCCATATGATGCGAACCCGAAACGTATATTTTTATAAGAAACACCGCGGAACGTTTTTCTTTAAAAAATGATAACCCCAATTATAACTGAAACGAATTAATTCATATTAATCGATATTCGAATTAATTCATTATTTATATTCTGTGATGATTTTGTATCTATTCAATAAAAATAATTTTTAGTGCAGAGTTAAGTTTTTAAGAGAAGCTTTTGGTAATAAGAGCCAATTTCTGATTATTGTCTTCAGAATTTCACATGGTAATTATCATTCCTCTTTCTTAATATTCTTTTAATTATTCTCCTTTATTATATAATAATTCTCTCTCTCTCTCTCTCTCTTTTCATCCTTAGTTGAATGCTCACGCTCTAAAATGCATTTATTCAGTTGCATGCATTTTTTTTTTCTCAAATTTTGATTTCGTATTCAACTAATGTTAAGACATTTTTCGTAAAAATTTCTTCACTAATATATATATGTACAGTTATTGAGAAATTTTTCTTACAAAACTCTTTGCATCTCAATAATAGATAAAACACATGAATATGTCATCAATTAATTTCACAAAAAGCATGAAAAACATGTGTGTAATATGATAAAATAATAATCAATTATATTATTTTTACCATCTTAATTTGATTACAGTATGCAGAATATTTTTTTTTCAGTTTTTTAAATGCTAACAAACAAAGAAATTCTGTTAGGAATCTCTAATTTTTCTTTTATGTAAAAACTTAAAATTTATTCAACTTCCCAAAAAAAATGTTGCTTGAATATTTGTTTTTCACAATGTTTGATTGAAATCTTGATGAATTAAAATTTTGGTTGCAAGATATGACAGTTATAAATTATACTTCAATAATAATGATTAATTATTTGACGCCCTTTTCAAAAACTTTGCATTAATCAAACATTATTTTGTATTTAGTTTTTTTTTTACATGAAACAATTTTTTATTCAATTAATTCCGATTTGATTAATTTATTTTAATCAATTTTTAAATGGGGTTTGTTAAATTTTTATTTATATTTAGGAATAAAATTAGTTCTCATATATTAATGAACATGTTTTTTTTTTTTTTTTTGGGAAAAAAAAAAAAAAAATCTAGCATTGCAGCAACTATTTAAAGTTATCTGATAAGGACAAAATCAATAAAAACCTAATATTTTTAAATACATTTCGGACACTTTAAAAATATTTAATGTTTCTTTTTGTTTGTTTTTATGACAAATTTTTGCCTGATCGAAAAGTATTTTCATGATTTCCAATTACTTAAAAAAATTCATAATACATTCTTGTATATAAAAATAATCTTTTTTTTTTTAAAAAAATAAATAATAATAAAATGGATTAAAAGCATATTTACAAAATTCCAACTTTAATATATATATATTTGTTTCTTATTATTTGATTCATGTGATAACATAATTCTACATTTTCACCAGATTGAAAGTTATCTTAACGATCATCAATTACTTCAACAACAACAAATATTTATATTCTATTTTTGTATTAAAACAATATAATTCTTTAAAAAAAAAATAAGAGATTGTTGAAAAAAGCACATTTACAAAATCCTAACTTTAATTTATATCTTATTCATTGTTATTCGTAGCAAAATTAATATTTATTGTTCCTTGTATTACTGACATTATTCAAATTTTCGCCTAATCGGAAGGTATCTTTACGATAAAAAATTACTTAAAAAAAGTATTATAAAACATTCTTGATTTGGAAAACAATATAATTTTGTTTAAAAAAAACTAAAGTTAATTAAAAGTACATTTGTAATATCCTACTATCTTTTCAAAAATTTCCAAACATTTAAATCTGTTTAAACTCCAAAACAACAGAACTTTATCAGCGGAACCCTATGCACTAAGTAAATCCTCCAAAAGTCTTCTCCCTTCCTACCTTCCTCATCCCGGCAATAGTGGCTCCCTCTGTACGCCTCCATGTCCGACTACCGACCAATAGGAAGCTACCATTTCATCGAACTGGGTGTGGCAGACGCTTTTACGGTAGCTCGAAGGTGTCTGCCACACCCCTGCCAAGAAAATGAAGGCGGCCGTTCACTCGTCGTGTAATAAATCGCGTGCTAGCTTCAGGCGATACCAGGCTAGAGAGGGTGCGCCACACACAAAAAGATACCGCGTGCTAGATACACTGCTGTGTATTCCTAAGGAAAGAGATAAGGTGGAATTTATTTAGTATGGCGGTCGGACTCAAAGCCACAAAAAACCAATGAAGAGAGATCCTATTCCATACTTGAGGGAATAAAAATTTTGTTCTTTGTTTAAAGGCTCGCATTTAGAAGTTCCATGCAATTGTAAATCAATTTTATTTATTAGTTGTCTGTTTTTAATGCTTTGAAGACAGGTTTGACGTAAATGAAAAGTTTCAGGGTGTGTTGGATTTTTTTTTTAACATAACGTCGAGTGCGTTTGAAATTTTATTGTAGTTATTTGTTTTGTGGCGTGAATAAAGTCAGAGTTCACTAATGTAGTGAAGTTTTATTTGGTATATTTCAGTGCCAATACTATTTTGTTGACGAATATTTCTATGAGTCATATTTCAAGTATATATATTCCGAGCACGTTACGATGATAACTAATAAAAAAATAGACCAATAATGTAACACCGAATCAGCAATCATCTATTTTTTTTATGAATAAAAGTTATACAAATATTTCTTTCTTTTAAAATCAAAGAATTAAGTTTTTTTTTTTTTTTCCTTGATAAAAAATGCCTGAAATATAAGAATATGTGTTTCAAATGAAATCACATTTTGTTAAAATATATTCAATAAACGTTACATTATGAAAAATGAAATTTTAATTAGTTTTGTCATGCGATTTATATTTCCCCCCTACATATATAATTCAAAATAAATGACAAATTTAGCAGTTATATCTAATAAAAATTAAAACTAAGAGTATTAAAACTACTGATTTACAAATATTACAAAATACTAAAACATAAGGAGAAAAATAAAAATAAAAAAACATAAAAATTAATTTTTGATTTTCCAGTGGCATAGCTTGGAGGGTTCAGGAGGAGGTCATGGCCCCGGGCGACACAGATGTAGGTGGAATCAGGAAGCACCCGAGCTGTCTAATCCTCTCTGCAGCATCAGGCCTTGATCATTAAATCACATAACTGTATTGTCATGGGGACAACATAGGTACTTATGCAGAATTTAAAGGTAATTGGGCAAGTGGAAGTAGTTCAAAATAAAACAGTAAGATTTGGCCTGAACAATTATACTTACATTTATGTGAAGTTAAATAAAAGTCAGTCAAATATTTTATTCAAAATAAGAAAGTAAATTTCAGTTTTTGAATTTCGAAATGGACGTGGCGGCCGGGATCCACTATTGATTCGCTACAAATGCAATTTGTGCATCTGCTTTGATTATCATCTTATTGTCCTTGAACAACTCATAGACGGAAAGGTGAGCAAGTGAGATTTCAATTCAACTTTTTTTGTATGTTGAAAAGTTGTGTAGCATTGATATTGTCTATTTTATACTTTGATTAAAGTTTTCCATATACTTAAATTAGTTAATTATTATAAAGTCAAGTTTATTTGTTTCGTCGAATGTAGAGGAGTATTAAAGTAAATGTTTATTTTGTTTATTTTTAATCTTTTCAATGACTTTACTGTTTTACCCCCGTAGAATGATATTTATTTGTTTTAATGAATAGAATTACGATTTAATTCATTTTACGCGAGCAATGCATTCGTGATATTATTATTTTTATTATTTCTATAGGAGTGGGCAGCAAATTTAGTAGGATTGCGGCCCATTTAGAGTTCGCATCGGGTGGCAGAAATCCAAGCTACACCCTTGAGATTTTCTACTATTTAAACATAGGAAGTTAAAACGTAAAGAAGTCATTTGATTGTTGAAAGTGTAATATTACTTATAACATTCAATAATACATATTAAACATATAAATTAAAACCATGCACTGATGGAGAATGTTGAATAAAAATATTTTAGCACGCTTTTAAACACATTCTTATCACAAAAGTATATTATAATATATATCAAAATAGGAGAAAGTTTATGAAAAGCACATGTAAAAATAAGGATGACCTTAGAAAGAACAATATGTTCTAAATGAGGAAATAATATTAATACAAGTAATAAACTTATTTAATTATGTGATTGATATTATACAAGTTTATTTATTGCAACCACTTAAAATGTTATGACACTGAATTGCACGACAGTGCAATTTTTTACAACCGCATTTAGTTATAGTTTTTTTTATTTATTCTCTTGTAATTGGTTCTTTTCTCAGCGACGATGCATAAACCTTACTCACCACTTCTCGAATTAACCGCAACCTCTTCCCTCAATAACATTTCTTGAGAAGGGATCTCTTACATGGAGAGAGTGAGATTTCTTTTTAAATTACGAACTGATTGCGCGTGTAAAGCTGCTTTAGAATACCGTTTTTGTTTGCTAATTTATAAAAGTCGAAGTCTTCTATTCCAACAACTGGCATCGTGCATCTGTACGACCACGGTCAATATCAGAAACTATTCATGCGGTATCACCAATTTGAGCAACAAAAAAAATTACTTATTGGTGTTCGTAGCATTTTCTTCCTTCTACTGCCACTCTTTTTACAAAAATTAAACTTGTGCTGTGCAGTCAAAGCTTGACATGAAGACTTGGTAGGTTGCATCTCTTCCATATTCTCCTTTGAAATATGGCTTTCGGTATGACCATTGCTCAGATTTTCTTCAAAAGTATTAACAATTTTTTCGAGTTGTTTGGTTTCAATATTTCCGATTTGTTCACCAGGCAAAGATAACCATGCAATGCCTCTTTTTGGATTAACGTCAAACATGGTTTCATAAGGACTTAGGCGTATTCCTTCGTGGTATGAAGTGTTTTTGGCAAATTGAACACAGGGTATCTAACCATTTATTTGTATTGTTCTCGATCATCCACGCAGTCAACATATACTGCATATCCTGAGTGATCCAATCAACTGAGCATTGTGTTTGACTATGACGAAACTTTCCATGAACTGTCTTAACATTTCCGCACATAGCGTATGGTTCGGATATGACTTGATTACTGAATTCTTTCCCATTATCTGAATGCAGTGTAGCTGGGGCACCAAATGTTAAAAATATTTGAAGAAAGTGATACGTTACTTCTTCAACTGTCTTAATTTTCAAAGGTCGTAGCTGGACAAACTGTGTTAAATGATATTAATATATGATTGTGAACTTATATTTGCCATCCCTGCATGTCCGTAGTGTTATCAGATCGACTTGACATCTTGAGTTTAGCTTCGATCATCGGTTTTACAGCAATACCTTTTTTAGGTGCTTTATGATTCATTTGACATTTGCATAAGTTTAAATGCAACAGTGCAATTTCATTAGTGATATATTTGTATTTAACTTTAAAAAATATTATATCTGTATTAACTAAAAAAATAAAATTTAAGAAAATATTGCACAGCCCACAAAACTTGCATTAAACTGACAAAAAAGTAGTGTTTCACAGTATAATGAAAAAAAAAAAAAATAATAATAATCCAACAAGGAATACAGGGAGAGCGATTCTTTTCTGTTACATTTATTTACAATATCTACGCTCTAATTGTACATAAACAAGTAATTACACTATTTACAGTTATATATAAGGGTCCATATTTTGACATGCTTTAGCGATCAGGAAAAATTACATCAAATCAAGGAACAACCCGTCTTACGTGGTCAAGATCCAAATGCACTCTGAAGTATTACCCTTAAACACGTGAGTTGTCACTTAGACGAGACAAGGCGCCTCCTGGAGGTATCCATATAAATTATTTCCAATATAAAACAAATAGGTGCCACGTGACCTCAATCCCTGCAGAACAAAGTATTTGACGATAAACCAGCCTCTTTTGTCGACATCAGCTTCTCGTTTACGCATCCACCAGAGCATTTCAGTGCTTGTCGACATCGTGCTAGTCCGAATGTATAAGAATATAATGAAATATTTCAGTATTTCACCAACGTATTCGGTATGAGTTGATATTCACCAAAGAAAGTCGATAGTCTCAAATTCTGGTCTTCTACACCTACATAGTACATACATCATTTCATGAGTATCCAGATTTACTTAAATTCTTAATGAACTTTTTTCTTCCACCCTATTTCATAAATGTTTTCTGATTTGAGGCATTTTCCCTCAAATTACGACGCGGTATAGTAAAGTTTTTAATATTACTGAGAAATAACAGATATATATATAGAGAACGAACCTTGAACAGACAGACAGACAACCAGACAGACAGATAGATAGATAGATAGATAGATGAATGGATAGATATAGATAGATAGATAGATAGATAGATAGATAGATATAGTTAGATAGATAGATAGATAGATAGATAGATAGATAAAATGAATAGATAGATGAATAGATAGATAGATAGATGAATGGAAGATAGATAGATAAGATAGATGAATAGATAGATAGATAGATAGATGATAGATAGATAGATAGATAGATAGATAGATAGATGGAATAGATAGATAGATAGATAGATAGATAGATAGATAGATAGATAGATAAAATTTATTCTGCATATTAATTGATCCTTATGTACGTAACGTTGAGAATTACAGCTATTAATATTGATTTATTTGGTCTCAGGTTAGATTGAAGCCATATGAGAACCCGCAGCATCATGAAATTTTAATCATTAACCTAATTTTAATTAAAAAGACATTGAGACAGAATCTTAATTTTTATTTATTATTCTACATTTTTTTTTACATAACCACCATCCAGAGATATATATTTCTTTCAGGGTTTCATGACTTTTCGAAGGTCGTCATTGTATAACCAGGAGATTGAAGGGTTACTTCTATCTAAGGCTTCTTGAAACCAAATAAATCAGTTTTATTAGCTGTATTTTACAATATTATTTACATAGGGATCCATTAGTAAACAGAATAAATTTTATCCAGATATCTCGGTAGTAATTAAAACTTTACGCCACCCTTCTTCCCCGTAGAAAGGATTAAATATTGGTGTATTGAATTATGTTAAATTTCTGAAAGATATATGTGCAGGATTAAAATAGGTTTTTCAAAACGCAATATGTGCTCGAGAAATACATATGGAAACATTGTACTTCAGAAATATCCATGGAATTCTTGATCAGAAATATTTATATTTAAAATACTTAGGTTTCCTGGCGTAAATTTTAGATTTCATTCTAGTATTTATTTTATATTGTATACTTTGCAACACATTTTTAATTTAAATTTACTGCCCATTTTACAGATTAAATGATAATAAATTATTAAATAATGTTCTTCAAATAATAATTTTTTTACAATTTAACGTTAATTTTTTATTTAATTTATTGATTTCAACTATCATTTATTTATTTATAAGCTTTTAAAATTATACTGCCTTTATTAAAATCAAACTAAAATTTACATAAGTATTACTAAAGTGATTAAGAAATAAGATCTCCTTTTTAAAAGCCTATAAAACAATTGTTATAAACCGCAAGTATCTCACGGGATTTACAAAAGTTAAATAAGCATAAACCAAAGTAAAAAACAAATTAGAAAGTACAAATTACAAAAATAAGAAATAAAAATAAAACCAGCGAAGGGTTAAAAATTAATGAAAATACAAAACAAATTAATGCAGCTACAAAATCAAAACGATGAAGAAATAAAAACAAAAGATAAAGTATTAGTTCAAAACAATGGATGAAGTTTCAAAATCAAATCAATGAAAATACAAAATCAAATCAGTGAAGCTACAAAATAAAGCTAAAGCAACTTTATCGGAGACAACGAGAGATTTTTGATTAGAAAAATTTATTTTCATTATTAAGTGAATCTTCATTGAAAATGTATATTAAGTTATACGAGTACTTGCATGATTTTTGAAGTACGTATTTAATTTTTCTTGTAAAAGATTCCCTTTCTCTTTACTCCTTTTTCTTTCCTAATTTCATTAAATAATGTATTGCTCCATTATAAATTCTTGAATGTTTGCAATTATATTAAATAAAAGAACGGATATACGAATATTTAAATGATATTAAAAACAACTCATATTGGAAAATAATTTAATATGATTTTATTTTATATATTTTTCATTATAACTGTGTAACGTGGGCTATTAGCAAATCTTCCCTTAAATAACATCAAGGTTTACTTTTTGAGTTTATATCTAAATTTTTAATTTTTTTCTAATCAAACGAACCGGGATCTGCACAAATTAAATAAACATTGAAAGTGCAGCAAATGGATTTATGGAGGTTCATATAAAAACGACGGAGAATTGAATATAGAGTTACTAAAATAAAATTAGTATTAAATAGCCGATAGCTGACAGATATGAATGTGATTTTATATCTACTGCAGAACTTACAGCTAATAAAGACTATTTAGATTGATTCCAGTTAGGCGGGAGTTGAAGAATCCATTCGAAACTTTATTATTTGTGATTAAACTCAGTCAAACCCAAGCGAGTTGAAAAGTTTAAATTTCTATATTGATTATGAACTATATTTCTAGTGCATTGAGGGCTAGAAGAACACAGAGAAAGGTTGATATCAAATTCTAAATCATATCTAAATCCTATATAAAAGAATTGGATTTAAATCAGACTGTTTTTCCTATTGAGTCTATATATGTGTGCTCATGAATTTTCATTACTTAAAATTTTATTTTGGGAATAATCAGTTTAGAAATAATGATCGTAGAATTGGAAAAAAAAAAAAAAAAAACACGTGTCACAAGTGAATGATGTTTATTTGAATAGTCAACAAAATTGAGCAATCATTGAACTAATATTGAAGTTTAATTTTTCAAAAATAGAATTTGAGTGAGAAGCTGTAAATGTAATATTTTAATTAGCCCTTCATTTTAATGGAAAAAAGAATTACCTACGAATATTTTTATTTTTTTATAAAAACCGGTTCAGAACCTGGATGATGTTATTACTTCGAATCATATTTACTTTTATCTTAAGAGAATTTTTAATTAATAATTCATAAAGTTGAATTTATTAATTAAAAATTCTAAATTGATTTTTTAATTAATAAATTCAACTTTATTACAGAAGCTGTAAGGGAGCTTATTGATAATAATGTAATACTTAACTTTTATACTATTTAATTAAAGTCAGGGCTGCGTATAAATAATAGCTTTTAATAGCTTCCTTTTTCTTTGAATAACAAGGTAGAATATAAATTTACTAAAAAATACGCAGAACTGAATTTGAGCCGTAAGTATGATTAAGTTACCAATAACCTGAGTTAAAAAAGTAGTATGAAGGAATATTGAACCACATATGAGATGCCCTTGACTAAATATAATCTAGTTATGTCCTTCGAAATAATTTCTTCAAGATATAATGGGCAAATGATATTTGAAACTCATTACTATTTCCTTATTTTGAAAACCAATTTTAAATATTTTGTAAGCCAGAATGACTCAGAAGTTATGAACAAGTTAAATCCTGTTTTTTCCCCTCTTCTTTTTGTGAGGTCATTAAAGCAATTGTGCGAAATTAGCTTTAAATTACAATTTTGACGGAACAGACACTGACATACAAGACAGTCCTAATTGGAGCACATTTAGAAATCTTTTTAGCGAATGTATGAAGTATGAAAAAGGCAAAGAAACTGATGACGATGAAGTGGTGCCATTGATTTCTAAAAAATACCTCACTCCATTTTCTGATTACTTCAAAATAGTTTTGATAAACGAAGTCTTCATTTCGAAGCAGGTTATGTTAAGAAAAAATGTCAAGTTCATATAAATTATTTCATCTGAAAAGTAGAGCGTTCAGTTAAGTCATCTATTTCTTGAAGTACCTTTAACGCCATTTAAACTACAATTTAACTGTGACCTTATGATATTTTAAAAAGAATGATGAGAATGAAATTTCATCTTTGTTTTGGAATATTTTTTGGTGCGACATATTTTATATATTTAAGACAAGTTAAATTATTTTCTTAAAAAATAATACAACTTTAATTTTTTTCTGATACACATTAAATACAGTTACACCTTCTTATTATGGGATGATAATTTTTCTTGTTCATATTCTTTTGGGCAGTTCATATTATATTAAGATTTTTTCAATAATTGCAAATTTAGCCTAAAATTTTTAAATCCTTTTTTAACAATTTTAAATGCTGTGTAGTTTGATAAATTATAAAATTAATAACTTCTTTTCGTTTTAATGTCCTTTAAAAATTATCAATTAGTATTCGTGCAATATTCAGGACATTACTCCAATAAAAAGATATTTATATAAGAAACGCAAATTAAACATTATTTAACATACGTACCACTACTAACTTATGTAATATTTAACAGGTAATCAGTAATAGTCAGAGTTATATATTCAATTTTCAAATATCTTTCGAAAACGACATCATTTTCATTTCCGCGAGTTGTGATAAAAAATATTAGTAGAATGTAATGTTGAACTTCGAATAGCTCTGATTATCGGCAAAAGTTAGAAAATAATCACAAACTGTCAATAATATTAGAATAAATATATATAAATTTTTAGTAAAAACATAAAAAATAATTCCTTTCCTTTTTGAATAAAGTTTTGTTAATGCAGCTAAAAAGTTTCATATTTCGTAAATTTCAAGATATTTTTAAGACTTGTCATATAAATTATATTAAAATTGAAACATATTAAAATTGTTATTACTTATTTACACAAAACATAACCGAAATATTCCACCACCTCACCAAAATACAATCAATTTCTTGATATATAGTTTCATTACAAATTTTTATTCACAAATGCCTGCGTATTATATCAACTTTTAGAAAGATTAACTCTTCAAAATGTTTTCCATCCTAATTCAATAATTCATCAGTTTCCTTTCCTAGAAATAAAACTTTGATTTTTTATACGGTCCTCGTCCTTCTTGATTAGGTCTTTATTGACATGCACTAGAATAACAAAAGGTGTCTCATTTCGTAAATGACTTGGCGTGGACCAGCCATTTTTTCACACAGCTTGACACTTGTGAACAATTCGACAGAAACTTTTGCACCATGAATCGTAACGCAAAAATGCAACTCAGCCAGCAATCAAACAACCAGGAAACACACAGGCCATCAACATACCTTTGAACAAAATATTTCACACCAAGACCATTCACAACTCACAACTGTGCTTTCGGTTCCTAACTTCCTTTTGTAAACGACTGCACCTAATCTTCGCCGGGCAGCAACAGTAACGACCTGATGCAGACGAGAGGAATCCCCTGTCGACTATTATTCAGGGAAAGGGCTGAAAAATATTCGGAAGAGTTTTCGAAGGGTTGGGTTAATCGAGAATCGCTTCGCAACTACCGGAATCGAGGAAAGTTCATTAAAAATTGAACTCCTGCAGACAGGAACAGAAGGATAATTTGTTTCCGGAAAGATGAACATTAGCTTTCGCTGGAGCAGAACTAGGAGTGTCAGAGAGCTTTCTTTTTTCCCAGTGTAACCTTTTTCTTCCGTTTTATGGATTAATCCGGGCGTCTACATTTTTGCACAGGGTCATTCTCTCTCTTCAAGTTTTTTTTTTTATTTTTTTTCTCTTTTCTTTCGTTTTTTCCTTCTTCCCCCCTTTTTCTTTGTCGTTTTTGTTTCCTCGTTAGGCAAAGTGAAAGCTTTTTCGAAAGAAACTCTTTTGTTTATTTATTTTTTAATCTTAAAAAAGGAGCATTGAGAAAAGAAAATTACACATATCTAGAAAGAAGTTCTTATTGTATATTCGTAAAATTGGTGTTACAATTGTAAATTTAGTTATGGTATTCGAAGTAATAGTAATTAAAAATTTACTAAACAAAGTTGTTAAGTTATTTTCAAACGGAAAGCTGATTGTTACTTCGAATATACTATTAATTTTTGCTTAAACTCAATATCAAGCCAATCGAATTGGAAGACGGAAAAAGAGGAAATTTAAAGAGCAGTGCATATACATGGATCAGAAAAACATTTTGACTTTTTTCTTATTCGGCAATTAATTTCGACATAAGATTTTCTTTTGAATTTGTTGAGAAACTTAAAATATGTAGTCATGCTATATGGTTACATATCAAATTTTTCTATTATCGACATAAGGTTTTAGTATTCAAATTTGTGAAGCAGTTGGCTTTCCAAATGGAAGGAGATTTTTGAATGAAAGGAAAACCACACCGGGTAGATGTAATTTTGTAGAGGAAAATTGACGTGATTGGACACTACACATTTTATGTTTTGAAAATAATAATAAAAAAAATCATTGCCGAATATTTTCTATCTGACAGATCCCTGGAGAAAGAGGTGAAAAAAAATCAACATGTTGCTCAACATGTCCTGCAAACCTTTCGCTACACGTAGGTTTGATTTTGATTTGATTGTTGATTAATATCACACCAATAAGTAAGTAAATGGCAACGAAACTTGTACTTTTGAAACCCAATCAAGTGACGAGGACGACACCTTAATTGGGGCTTCCCCCTCCAGTCTTCCACATCGCGCTAACTGGAGGAATTAGAGCATTGACTGAATTAATGTGCATTAGCTCCGCTACACTGCGGGTCTTTAATGACATCAGGAATCGATGGAAAAAATACCGAAAGCAATCTTTCGACCATGACCAATCGGCCTCTTAATATAGATTCCGAAACAGATAAACTGCTGTAGATATTGTAGCAGATAAATTGATATAGATATTGTAGCAAGTAAATTGATATAGATATTGTAGCAAGTAAATTGATATAGATATTG
>BMAW01112239.1:0-38103 GCA_019974015.1 Nephila pilipes
GAGAAATCTTAACTGCGCCAGGAGGAACTTGAAAAACGTTTCTATATGTGGATTCTGAAAGAAATTCAATCCCAAAATGACACAGCCTTAGCTCCTGCTCTCTCCAGAACAGCTGCGAAAATGCCCCCAGGTGGAAGAACTGCTTTTTCTGCTTTGAAATTTTTTTAAACGGAAAATGTTTCTTTAATATCTTAATTTTTGCATGTGTTGCATGTGTAAATATTATTTTTGAATTTATTATTATTGTATGGATATGTCTTTAAGGTTGTGTTTTAAAAACTGTGTCACTGGCAAGAGTTGTATGAGAGAACAAAAGTTTTGTACGTAATTTTACGAACATCATCATTTGTGCTTCACCAGTTTCTCTCAACAGGCTCTTAGGAGGCGGAAGCGATAATGGAGGACATGCAACGACTGTGTGTTTAAAGAATTGTTATTCTGTGCCCTATGATGTCTAAATGAACCTATTTTTTTTTTATTCTTTTAGTTTATTTTACCAGTATTTAAATTATTTATTTTTGTAAATATTTAAGTGTGCCTTGAACCACTAGTTTAAAAATTTCAGTATGTACAGTTTTTTTTTTCCGGTATTCCACAGAATTTGTTAACATTTGAATTGTTCTGTCATTAATTTAACTCACCGTGCAAAAAGCAAGATTTAATTTCTAACAATTCAACGCAATATTATTTAATTTTTGACCAAACCAAGTGAGCTAAGTCGTAAATAATTAAAATATATAAAAAAATGTTAATTATTTTCGTTAGAAGACACGTATACGAGGTACACTGATCAAATATTGAAATAGGGCTGAACAAAAAAAAGTCATATATAAAGTTAATCTTTTACTTTCTTTATGTTGAGATTAACTTCATTGCTTAGAATATGCAACAGAAAATCATCCAATTTCAAACAAGTTAATTTTCACTTCAAATAGTGGAGTTGGGATTCGATGAAAATCTGTTAGTCATAGAGGTAATCTTTGGGACATGTGACGAATTGTAATGTGTTTCATTCTTATATTTTTACTTTTATCTATATAGATTTCAAACCCTGAATTATATCCTATAATAAAACGTTACCTCAATATTATCTCATATTTTCATTTTTGTACTTTGAATTTCCTTTCAGTTTAAATGGAAAAACTGTCGATTTTAATGCATTGTCATAAAAAATGCTTCACAAATATAAATTAAACATCTTAATTCTGACGAATAAGCAATACATACAAGAAACTCAATCTATTATAAGACAGTTGTGACATTTCGAACATATTACGACTATTGATAATTTTTCTAGTTTAAAGAAACGCACTATATCGTAAACAGTTAATTGTTATTTTAGGGTATCGTATGGCTTCAGTTATTAATACTAGAAATCGAGATAGAAAATTAATTTTTACTCATAATTTTTAAGGCATTGCTACATAGTCACAGATAGTTATATAGTTATGTGTTTCTGTCGGTCTTTCGTAAGCCGCTATTATATAAAAATAATCTGAGAAGACTATATCTTCCCCATACTGTAGGCGACTTCAGTCTACGACTTTTCGAAACCAATATAATGAGTATTAATGGCTGTTATTTACAATATTATGTAAGCAAGAATCGGTAAATATACGATGGAAAAATCCAATCTCAGTTATTACGTGCCACTCATTGTTAGAAGAAATGGCAATACGAAATTTGTCAGTGTTTAGATACAGGACAGTGTCGACATGTAAACGTTTTTTCATTAAATTTACTTTTGTTGATTAAAATTATTTGTAGGTTTGTTACGACGATTACTCTTTGATGGAAAATTATCAAACACGACTCTGAATCAGAAACACGATTTTGGACTCAATACATGCAGAAATAATTGTGCAGAGATATATATGACTAATTTCCTAGTAATAAACAAACATTCCCATACATTTCCGTTAACAACCAACTCCTGATTTTTATCAGTTGAAAATTCAACGCAATTCAATGATTTACTTCAATGAAAGAATCCAACGGAACTTTTACCCACCTGCCTCTCCTCATTTCGATGGAATGTGGATGGATAAAACGTTGATAAAACGCATTTTGTTAAAAGTAACAAAATAAGCCATCATGATGCTTATTTTTTTATTATCATCATTATGCTTATTATCATTTTGCTAATTTTGAAGAGTTAACTACACTAGTAACGCACATGGAATCAGTTTTAAATTTCTTATTTACTCTATCTTCAGATGCAAATGATCTTAATTTTTTAAACTGAGAGGTATTTTTTGACTGGAAATACTATTTATCTTTTCTTGAATATACTGTCTCGCATTCTTTGTCCTTTCAATCCAAGTGGAAACTCGCTTAGAGCCTTCCAGACAAATTCTGGAACTGGTAGTATACGGATTATCTGCCTCACCTATAAACCGGTTCCAAGTAGAATACCTATAGTTCAAACATGAGGAAAAAACAATTTGTTTTATTAATAGACTCCAACATCAAGCCCATGAACTGACTTATGGGCTGCATTCTGAAGGTTTTTTCTGGAGTTGATGGCCTTGTGAGGGTTAATTGATAAAAGGGTCTCTTTAGGTGTTCTACGACGAGCCATTTACAAACTCGTGTCATTACATGTTTAGACAACCCAGCAGTTAAAGGACTTTTCTAAAATATTTGAACTTTTTTTTTTATTTCTTGAACTTTAATTTCATTGATAATTTTTGTCAATTTTATAAGTAATTTTAAATCCATATAAACTATTTTTTGTCAATTTTATAATGGATAACACGTGATTTAAAATTTAGTTTGTAAAATTTAGATAATGTTATATTTCATTATATGAAAAGTAAAGTTCGTTGGAGTTTAAATGAGGAGAACGAATCTCTGTTAGTGGACTCCACACACTGTTTGAGGGCGTTGCTAATACGGATTTTGTCAGAGATCTTCCAGACATGAGTGTATAGACACGCGACTATTTTTCTATTGAATTCGTATTTGCTGAACTGTTACGACAATTGGTCTTTGAAAGAGATTGATCACAAACACGAAACTGAATCACCAATTCGTTTATCGACCAAGTCATGCCAAATAAACTTTACGCAGATATTGATGAGGTATCCCATGATAATAATAAAAATTCCCAAACGTTTCCTATTAACAACCCTCTCAGTACTTTATGCTTTTAACATACACAGCTCCTCTTTTAGAGATGCAGTTCCAAATAATATACTACATTCTACATGCAAATCGTAACTGACGTTGAAGTTGAATTCAACGGACGCCTAGAACGCGGTGCGCACTTCTAGCCCTAATCTGGAAATTAAATGATGCCTTGCTAAAAAAACGGGGCTTTTTTTCTTCAAAGTGAGTTCTAAAAAATGAAGAAAAAAGTTGGAGGGATTAGAAAAGCTATTTTCGTATTGGAAGACGATCTCAGTAGTACCCTCTTTACTAGTGGCACCTCTTTCTTAGAGACCTGGATGAAAGAGTCTCTAAGAAAGGCAGAAAACTGTTTTCCTAATGAAAGGTTGACTTGAATCGATGATTGTAAGTTCTTGAGGAGATGATTAGAGCAAGTGTTGCTATTGGTTGAGAGAGGAGGTTCTCTATAACTCCCATTGGCCGGCTGCGTTGGAGTGAATTTGAGTATATATAGGGTGAGAGGGATTACCACATATTCACATCTGGCTATCTATCTATTTCCTCCAAGAAAAACCAAAAAAATCATATATATATATTCAAAATATAAAAAAGGTTAGTTTATCAGTGCATTAACTGTAAATTTGTCGTGATCTTCTGCAATAACTCTGGGACATCTCAGAACCGACTTGCTTATTTTTCATTTATTCGGCTGATTTCATCAAAATCTCAGTTCTTTGTTTCTTAGCTCTTCGGTGTTAAGAAAAAAAGTGTTTTATTCAAGACTGTAAGGAATTGTATCTTTTTTTCCCATCGTTGAATGAACAGCAAAAAATAATATTCGCTAAAACTTTAATTGAAGGTCAGGCAAAGAGTTTTTTTTATATACGCAACGTAATCTTAGCCCATGGCTTTCGTTTAAAAACGCTTTATTAGAAAAATTCTGCCATCAGTTGAATTTTGCACAAATTCATAGACAGTAGAGTAGATGTAAATTGTGTCAAAACGAATCCCTTTTCGAATATTTTATAGCAATTAGAGAACTCGCAAGTACTTCCTGTGAAATTACTGATGAATCTTCATTATTGAATGTTTTATAAACGGCATACATGATTACCTATTAAATAAAGCTATTTTGTACGGTGTTAAATCTATTTCAGAATTTAAAGAGAAACTTCGTATTTATGAAAAAATAGTCAGTGATAAAAATAAAAAAACCCTTTCCAAGAATAAATTCTCAATTCAGTCAAGAACGCAAAACGAACTCAAAATATAACTTCCATAGGTCTAAAATCCAAAATGATATTGCATATGATAAACAAAAAACTTGTTTTAATTGTAATTTGTTTGGTCATATTTCTCGTTTCAGTCCCGATAAAGATAAAGGTGTTTTTAAGAATTTTGATCATATTTCTGCAAAATGTACCAATAAATCTATTCCAAATCGAACTGATAGTGCTGCGTCAACTTAAATCATTTACCTCCTTTGATGTATAAAACTGTAACTATTAATGATAATTCATTTACTGCTTTCATCGATACTGTTAATCAGAAAACGATTCTAACGAAGTACACATATAAAAAAATTGGTTCACCACCTTTAACTACTTTTCATGGATTACTTATAGCTTTTGGTAATGGACACATTACACCATTCGGTAGCTGTATACAATAACTAACCATAGATAATCAGAAATTTATCACCTACTTTTGTGTTGTTAATAGCGAAGCTATGACGTCAGATGATATTATTGGCCACGATATTTTAACATAGGCCGAAATAAAAATCAACACCGAAGGTGTCAGATTAACAAAAATTTCGGATATTAAAACGGAAAATGCAGAACAATTTCCGATCTCTAACATCTCAACAAAAGATAAATTAGAACTTCAAATCGGATCAGATGTCACTAAAACTCAACGAAATATTCTTCATAATTTGGTTTCAAGTTATAAGCTAACTAAGACTAAAACTACTGATATTCAGATGTTTATTTATATGAAGAATGAAAAATCAATAACACATAAACCAATACGATTACCTTTTGTTGAAAGAAAAATTGCAGATAGGCAAGTGGTGAAATGGTTGTCTGATGGTATTGTTGAACCATGCTCTTCTGATTTTTCTAGCTAAGTGGTTGCTGTCAGAAAAAAGACGGATCCCCGAGAGTTTCTATTGATTATAGACAACTCAATAAAAGCTTTATAAAAGATAACAATCCCTTACCATTAATAGATGATCAGCTTGATATCCATCAAGATATAAATACTTTCAGTACAACTCATCTAGTAACGTTTTCTTTCATTTAGAAATAGAACCAAATAGCCAACGATATACATCATTTATGACACATAATGGACAATTTCAGTTCCTAAGAGCTCCTTTCGGTCTTTGCACATCACTAATAGTGCTTTAGCGGTACATAAATACAATATTTAAGGATTTGACTATTACAGGTCATATTTTAATTTACTTGGATGATGTCATTATAAAATCTAAGAATACAGAAGAAGTTCTCGAAAGACTTGCATCAGTGTTTTCACTCGCTTCCTCTTACAGATTAGATATAAATTTTCAAAACTGCAAATGTTTAAGTAATCAAATAGAACTTCTTGGGCATGTTATTAAAAATCGAAAATTGTACCCGTCTCCGCAAGAAATCAAAGCTATTATTAATTTCCCTGAACCGAAATGCCAAAAAGATTTACAATCTTTTCTTGATTTTGCTAGATATTTTCGGAAATTCATCTTAAATTTCTCCATCATTGCACATCCTCTAACAGAACTTCTGAAGAAACATCATGTGATTTAAATTTGCAGATAGAGAAATGTTACAAGCATTCAATTGTCTCAAACAATGTTTATCTTCCCCACCAGTTCTAAGCATTTATAATCAGAACGCTGATACCGAAATTCATTGTGATGCTAGTATTCATGGTTACTGATGTATTTCACTCCAAAAATCAATGACAGATAATACTCTTCACCGAATATATTTTACGAGTAAGAAAACGACAGATTCCGAAACCAAATATAGCAGCTATGAACTTGAAGTTTTAGCTATTGTACAAGATTTTAAAAAGTTTAAATTATACTTGTTAGGCAAACATTTCAAACGCGTTCACAATGACATTAAAGAATAAAGATTTGTGCTCAGGGATAGCACGATAGGCATTGCAACTACACAGTTTTGATTATGAAATAGAACATCACTCCGTTTACAAAATGAATCACGTTGACGCGTTAAGTAGATACCCAGTTATGATGGTGCAAGACAGTCTCATTGCAAAAATAAAATCGGCTCAAGAACAAGAAACGGAAATCCAAACTATTAGAGAACTTTTAAAAACCAAATCTTATAAAGATTACCTTCTAAAACCCGATATACTCTACAAACTTATTGATGGTGAAGAGCTACTCGTTGTTCCTAAAAATATGCAGAATGGCATTAAACGCAGCGCTCACGAGGGTTGACACTATGCTTCTAAAAGAACAGAAGAAGCACTCAAATATCAAATCTATATCCTTAAAGTTAAAGAAAAAATAGACTGTATCATATTCAAAATTGTGTTTCATGTATTTTGATTAATCGCAATCGTGGCAAACAAGATGGTCTATTACACGGTATCAAAAAAAGGCCATTCCTCTACACACATATCATGACGACCATTTAGGCCTATTTTCTACCACAAACAAGAATTATAAATACATTTTCTCGTTCATTGACTCCTTCACAAAATTCGTATGGATTTATTGATGTTGCAGAAGTCATTGCAAAATTAGAAAATAAAAATTACATATTTGGCAATCGATCTCGATTTATTTCTGATAGCTGTACCGCATTCACTTCTCAACAATTTCAAGATTATTGCAGTGCCGAAAAAAATCGAACATTTCCCAATTACCACCGTATTACCCATAGTAAATGAGCAAATAGAGCGTTTAAATTCTACAATCGAAACAGTTATATCTAAGCTTTCCATAGATAATCCAGAAATATGGTACATACACGTGAAAGAAGTCCAGAAAATTGTTTGTTCAACATTCCAACGAAGCATTCAAACAACTTTCGAATTGCTGTTGGGTACTAAAATTAAGACGCCACAAGATTTCAATATCTCAAATTTACTTAATGAAGAAATCCAAGCTGAATTCGTCAACAACTGTCACGAGTTAAGGAAACAAGTTAAACAACAAATCCTGAAGGCTCAAGATGAAAACAGTAGAAATTACAACTCAGGGATTCAAAGGATTCCAGGACTCAAATTGAAACCCAAATATTTAAGTCCATACAAGATAACGCAAATCAAACCGAACGACACTTACGATGTTCAAAAGTGCGGCTTTTTTGAAGGGCCAGAGAAAGCTAGACCTTGTTCTGAATATCTCAAGCATTGGACTAATAAGACTATTACCTGATGAACAAATGCAATGACATTTTCATCCGAACTTTAAAAAGACATCTTTTTTTCAAAAAAAAACTTTTTATCTTTTATAGTGAATTTCATTTTTTTTTTTTTTTGCATTATTTTGTGTTTTGTTGTGTATTAATTTTTCTTTTCAATTTTTCAGATATTGTGAAGTAGATTAAATTTTTTGAATTTTATTAATAGTTATTGTTCAAACATATATTAATCAACTTTTAAGTGAGTATGTTCTTACCTTTCAATTGTATAATTATTTTCTTAAAATGTATGCATATATATATTATTGTTTTAATTATCCATTTACTGGCTCGCCTGAAGTTAGGTGTTATTGTAGGATGGCCGATTATGGGAAATGTAACTCTGTGATACAGCAGCGCCACCTTTAACGCAGATTAGAAGCTTAGATCTCGAGCCACGCAGAAATGCGTGTCCGTCTTTTTCTTTAAATTTTCATTCCTTAATAAACCCTTTTTTAACTATAAATGAGTTAGGTTCTTTTCAACATACCGATGCCAACCTCCACATATTATATATTAAGACGGGAGGAAGCATATTATGTATCATCACGTTATTTGTCCATGAGCAATGTTTCCTGTGTTGGGACATAAACAGCCTTCGAGTTTGAATAAGTTGTTTCAATGTTTATAAATTTTTTTATGTGGAATGTCAGACATTCCACATAAACTCATTTTTTAATATACAAATCGACACTTAAATGATTAAATGCTTTTAAAGTAAATGTTTCGGAAAAAATTTATGCTGCACTCTCTATTTAGTTGAACATTATGCGAATCAGTGACCGATGAAGATCTCAGCATTCCTTTCAATAAAAAAAAACATTAAATGAAACAAACTTCATAGGATAAAGTAATTAATAACCAATAATATTTTTTAATCAATTCAGAACAATTAAGTGATAAAAAAAAATACATTTTATTTAGAAATGCAATTGTAAAAACAACACTCGAGGAAATAGAAAATGCTTTGCAAGTATTTTTACGATTGTAACTCTTATAAACTGATAAAAGTTTTTTTTTTTATTGAAAAAAAAATGTCACCTTCTGGAATGCGTACACATTTTGAAATGCGATCAAAACACATCAGATGTGCTGTTAATCAACAAACCACTTATTTAATGTCTTTCACATTTCGACAAAGAGGTGTGTTAAAACACAGCTGGGCTCTTTCAACAGACCCAGAAGAGGAGTTTCATATTCTAGACAAGCAAAATTTAAATTAATGAAAAATCTGGACAAAATGAAAATAGAGATTCAAGAGTCCCGAAACATTCTTGCGCATTCTCATTACTTTGAACGTTAGTTACTTCCCAGCAGGTGGCCCAAGTACCGGCCACTTAAATTATATTTTCAAGGACAAAGAATCGAAATCAAATGCTTTATAACAGGGTTTTATAGAGACAGAACCAAATTTACTTCAGACTGAAGATCTCACAAATATTTACAGGAATGAATATGCACATAGATATTGCGCAGTTACTATATTAGATTGGATAGATATGTACTATGTTACTATCACATTTTTTATCCGTAATTTGTTTTGTAATTCTTTAGTGTTACATACCCTAATATTTTTTTATCCTTACAAAAAAATTATATCTTTATCAAAAATTAATTAATAAATAGACTGTAGTATCTTCTTAGCAAAATCCATTTATTTACGCAACCTACCTAAACAGCGTATGACATATCACATAGTATGGTATATCACAAAATGTCAAATTAATAAAATGACCTCGTTTATTTACATTCATTTTAAAGAGATGACCTCCCCAATATAATGCTTCAAATAACAATCTTGAAATTATAAATTCTTTTAAAGGTTCAATATAACAGAACATAAAACCGTTGGAATTTTTAAGTAGCTCGCAAGTATAAAAAAAAAAACGATTGATTTTTTGACGAAAAGGAAATAGTAGTTTAAGAAGAATTTCTAAAAAAGTGACTATTCATGGTTTTGCAATTTTCCTGGCACCTTCACAAAATTTGTATTATCCCTGATTTTAGAATGGGGCGCAATAAAGCTGTAATTTCCTATTCACGAATTAATTATTTAATTTAATAAACATAGCTATTTGAACTTCTAAAATGTTTTTCATGAAAATAATATTTGGTTTTAAAATTTCTCTTTATTTCATCAATGCTTTACATTATTTTATACTAATCAATTTTAAAATTCTCTGACGAAAAACCACACGATGAAATATAAGCATTATTCTTCAAATTTTAAAACCTAGACATATTTTTTTTTTTTTGTCTTTGGATAAAATCAAATCGAGAATAAGATCTTTCAGTTTCTCCTGCAAAATATTATGTTACAGAGTCCAAGAAGCGTGGAACAACGAAATGTTTGATAATAATCGATGACAAAGACGAGATTTCGGACTACACACAGTATCTTCCTGCACGTTGGCATAACTTGTTGCTAGAGGTTTGTGTAACTTAGAATAATCATTGTTCTGATCCGAGAACCTTTATGATACAGCGCCATCTCTTGGTGAAGCAAATAACTACGTTACGAAATTCATTACATCATCTGAGACGATAACAAAATTTCTGCTAACTTAGATAAATGATATTGTTCACATTAAAATATGGACAGTACTGCGCAGAGGTGGACGACACGATTCTATGAACAAAACTAGACAAATGCATCGCAACTGCGTCATATAAACCAATAATTTTTAACAGTGTTGGACTTTTCGGTAAATTACATGAAACGAAAATATTACCAAATTAGTTGTAACGAAAATATTACACCAATCAAAAGTCTTTCCCTATCTTGCAGGTTATCATCCAGATCTTTAACACATCGATCAATAACTCCAAAGACTAACCCAGAGATGGCGCTCGTAGTAAACCAGTAACCAGGTCTTTCTAGAGTACTAACCTTTGCTTGAAACGTGTCAAAATTTTAAGTCAATCGGACCAGGAAAAAGGTTTTTTGAAGTGAAGTGAAAAGGGTTTTTCCCAAGTGGGTGCCGCGATTGCTTTCTATGGAACAAAAACAGCAACGAGTCGATGATTCAGAAAGCTGTTTATCGCTATTTACTCGCAACAAAAAAGATTTCTTGCAAAAAAAAAAAAAAGATTTTAAAAAGCGTTGGAACGATTGTATCACCCTAAAAGGTGATTAACAAAAGGTGTTATGTTGATGAATAAAAAAAAATTTTGCAAAAAAAATGTTGTTTTCAATTTTAGACTCGGGAGTTATTGATCGATGTGTTAATTGCTTGGAAATTTACAAGACTTTAACTTTATTCTGGTCGCGGGACATCTTAGCTATCGGAGTTGTTTACGTTAGCACCGTACACTGAGACGAATCAAGACAGATTATCAGTTCATCTTACTTCACTTCGCGTCTCCTCCATTTCTCTTCGCTTCTTCGTTCGGGGATCTGTTGGAAGCACACCACAACCATCACAGGCTTGAAACAAGCGAACTATTTTTCATACGAAGTATTGAGAATACGGAGTACTTGTTGTTGGGGTGCATAACCTTAACAGGCATTAATCCCCAGAAATTACTATTTTATTAGGTTGCCGTTGAACTATGCTTTTTCAATTGCTCGGGAGTTAAAATTTAAAATATGAAAAGTGTTATAGTTCTGTAATCAATAGTATACTATTTTTAAAGAAATGCTTTAAAGTTAGGTTTTTGCTATCTGAAAATTTAATTTAAATACTTAGTAAAATAAAGTCTCTTTTGTAATGGTTTTGCATTAAGTAATTTTACGATAATTTTAAGAATATTAAGAAATTGGCGGCAGTAGATATTTTTATCCTGCATGCTCGACCTGTCTGGTGTTTTTGAGGGTTGCTTAAAGATTTAAAGAATTTGAGAAAAATAAAGAAGCACCTGGGTGGGCCATATCACAAGAAGACTTCTTCAAAAAGAGTGACAGTACATACTTTTTGTTGCAGCGTTGTGTAAAGAAAAGAACTCAAATCACTTCGTTGTATAATCCTCTACTATTAGAACCCACATCTAACCGTCAGATATTTCCGGTAAGGGACCAAACAAGTCAATATCATGAGTCTTAAAACTTTGATCGTACAGTGGAGTCTGCAGCAAACCAGATGGTTTCTGATTAGATGGTTTGTACCTGTTGCACTCATTACAAATTTTAACCTAGTCCTGAATATACTTTCGCATTCTAGTGAAGAAATATCTCCGAGAAATTCGATGGTAAGTGTTCCATCAACTCCATAATGTCCAGCAGTTGGGGAGTCGTGGTATTCTTTAAGAACTATGTTCCGCTCATGAGGCGGGATCACTATCTGGACTTCTTCTGATTCGAAGTCAGGTGAATACCGATATAAGAGTCCTTGATTCATTATATAAACACGACAAGTCAAGTTGGTATAGTTTTCATCTATCACGGGATTCTTACAAGATTCTGCAATTTTCTTAATGTCTTCAGCTTTTAGTTGTTCCTCTCGTATGTCTGCATGATTGTAATTAAACTACACACTTCACAGAACTCTTCCTTATGTTCACATACGGGATGTTATAACAAGTGTCCATGACATTCGCTTTACAGTGATATATTCCATTTTCAGGTGGAATTATTGGAATTGTAGGCCCCACCTTGCTAGTGTAACTGAAGTTGATTTAAGGTCAGAAGCCACTTTAGTGGTTGATGATCGGATGCTAGAGAAATTTCTTCGTGCTCAATGTAACTTCGTAAATTCTTAGTACCCTAAGAAAAGCCGGCAAGAGATTCCCGATCCGTGGTGGAGTAGTTTTTCTCAGCATCTGTTAACAGCCTACTTCCACATTATATAAGATGCTCTTCCTCGGCTTTATCTTGTAAGAGTACAGCCCTTATGGTATGGTTATTAGCATCAGTGAGGAAGTATGTAAGGTTTGGCGGCATGGGTGTGTTCAAAGCAGTGGCTAGAAGTTGTTTCAAAGTTTGAAAAATTTTCTTCTTCATCCCCAAGACCAAGCTCGTGCTCTTTGGTTAAGTAGTCTGGCTACCTGAAAATTAGATAAATCTTTTTACCACTAACAGTTTGCAGGAATGACATCTAGCATTCTTGGGAGGTAGTAATTCCCACAGCTGCAGAGGTTTCCCACCAAATTCCTCAGAATTGTGATACTGTGCCAAGATAATTCATATGAAAAATTATATTTATTACGATTTATATGCATTTTAATAAATGCCTCTCAAATGCATCAGGATCATCAGATGTTATTGAGAGACTGGAATGGACTATGACTCATCATACAGATAAGAAAAATGAGAATGTCTTAGGCCTGCGAAACATTAACAGTCTCTGAAATGTGAGGTCGTTTTAGGCAAAGGCATTTGAAGGTATTGTGAGCTCCAAACTGACACAAAAATGCTGTTTTGTCTTTGTGAGAAAAACACAGACCTTTCTCTTGGGTTAACCTGATTGTAAATCTATAGTTGTCATAAAAAGATGTATGCTTCGCTTCGTGGAATAGTCATCCAATCTAGTGTGGATAGGGTGGGGACTGTTTATTCTAGCTTTAAGATCTCTATAATCATTACAAAGAATGGATTTTCCATTCCCTTCCGAACGAGAACCACAAGCAGACATACGAGGGATTTCTTTTTATGATGTTTTCTTCCCAAAGGCTTATCAAATTCTTTCTTAATAACTATATTCCTTTGTTGGTGGTAACCTATTGGGGAACAGAAACAGGAGAACTCCATCCATGAAGGAATGAGTTCAAACCGTTTAGTACATCTTTATCAATGCATCAATTCATTTCTCTACTCATCTGTCAGAACCTGTTCGTCATTGCGTAGTGAGCATGTATTCTATAAAGGGTGGTTCGACTTTGACTTCTTGGATAATTACTTCTTAACCCCAATTTTAAGTTCGATGGGGCTGGGTCACTAAGAACCAGTTGGTGTTTCTGGTTCAGATAATGCCAATTTTTGGCAAAGATCCCACCTCTCCAAAGTGTTCGATTTCCTTTGTAAGGCAAGCTATTAGGGTGTAGCATCCTTCATGACTAACTGCACTGGTTATGTAGGTTTGCAACTCGGCTGTCGTCAACAAGGGACATGAGAGTCAGAGTCTTCTGAGATTGGCTCCCTCTATGTAAAGGAGATATAAGGTTTCTCCAGCAATGGGTGACTAGCTTCTTATCGGTGCATGCAGTATGTTTTCATTTGTGCTAACACTTCGAATTTTGATTTGGAGCTGAAGTAAGTCTCTGTGACGTTGCTAATTTGCTTCAGTCATAATTCGCTGAGTTTTGCTTGTTTTCAACAAATATACATTGTGGGCCTCTTATTTATCAGGTAAATTTTCATATAACAGTGAAGTATTTTCAAACAATACCACGATTTTAAATACGATTGCACTATATTTTTCATGTCCTGTACTAGTAAATTTAAACAGAAGTCTATCTTTTGCAAAAACAGCGCTTGAAGAGCAGCCGTGTGTATTTATAATTAAAGTCCTTTTTGGGGTTACTGAGGGTTGCTAAGATTTAAAGAATTTGAGAAAATAAAAGCGCCTGGGTGACCATATCACAGAAGACTTCTTCAAAAGATGATAGTTACTTTGTTGCAGCGTTGTGTAGAAAAGAACTCAAATCACTTCGTTTATAATCCTCTACTATAGAAAACATCTAACCGTCAGATGTTTCCGTAGGGACCAAACAAGTCAATATCATGAGTCTTAAAACGTATTGCAGGGTAGGTCTAGCGAAAGATGGTTTCGTTAGATGGTTTTGACCTGTTGCACTCATAAATTTTAACCTAGTCCTGAATATACTTTCGCATTCTGTGAAGAAATATCTCTGAAAATTCGATGGTAAGTGTTCCATCAACTCCATAATGTCCAGCAGGTTGGGATCGTGGTATTCTTTAAGAACTATGTTCCTCATGGGGCGGGATCACTATCTGGTTTCTTGTATTGAAGTCAGGTGAATAGATATAGAGTCCTTGATTCATTATATAAACACGACAAGTCAATTGGTATAGTTTCATCTTCACGGGATTCTTACAAGATTCTGCAATTTCAATGTTTCTTTGATTCTCTCTCGTGTCTGCATGATTGTAATTAAACTACACACTTCACAGAACTTTTCCTTATGTTCCACGGGATTTATAACAAGTGTCCATGACATTCTGCTGAGTGATATATTCCATTTTCAGGTGGAATTATTGGAATTGTAGGCCACCTTGCTGGTGTAACTGAAGTTGATTTAAGGTCAGAAGCCACTTGGTGGTTGATGTCGGATGCTAGAGAAATTTCTTCGTGCTCAATGAACTGTAAATTCTTAGTACCTAAGAAAGCGGCAAGAGATTCCCGATCCGTGGTGGAGTAGTTTTTCTCAGCATCTGTTAACAGCCTACCACATTCTATAGTCTCTTCCTCAGCTTTATCTTGTAAGAGTACAGCCCTTATGGTATAGTTAGTAGCATCAGTGAGGAGTATGTAGGTTTGGCGCATATAAGGTGTCTGTTCAAAACAGGAGTTGGCTGAAGTTGTTTCAAAGTTTGAAAAATTTTCTTCTCATCCCAAGACCAAGCTCGACCTTTCTTTTTGAGATTTAAGAGTGGTGTACCTATGAAAATTAGATAAATCTTTTTACCACTAACAGTTTAGGAGACAGCATCGCTTTACATTCTTGGGAGGTAAGTAATTCCTGACTGCAGAGGTTTTCCCGGTTCAAATTCCTCCAGAGGAGGATGATGTGCGCAAATAATTCACTGTATCTCAAGAAAAATTATATTTATTACGATTAATCATTTTAAATAGAAAATGCCTCTCAAATGCATCTTTGAGATCATCCAGATGTTATTAAGATTTCTAGATGAACTATGATATCACAGATAAGAAAAAGAAATGTCACTTAGGCCTCTGCAGAAACTTATAAACAGTCTCTAAATGTACTGAGGTCGTTTTTTTAAGGCAAAAGGCATTTGAAGGTAGCGAAAGCTCCAAACTGACACAAAATCTGTTTTGTCTTTGTGAGAGAAACAAGACATATGCCTTGGGTTAACCTGATTGTAAATCTATAGTTGTCATAAAGATGATATGCTTCTTCGTGGAATAGGTCATCCAGTCTGAGGTAATGGATAGAGTCAGGGACTGTTCAGCTTTAAGATCTCTAATCATTACAAAGACGGATTTTCCCATTCCCTTCGAACAGAACAAGCACAAGCAGCATAGAGTTCAAACTATGATGTTTTCTTCCAAAGGCTTATCAAATTCTTTCTTAAATAACTATTCTTTGTGGTGGTAACCTTTGGGAGACACAGAAACAGGGGAGAACTGTTCTCCTTCTGAAGGAATGAGTTCAAAAACCGTTTAGTACATCTTTATCAATGCATCCAATTCATTTCTCTGCTCATCTGTCAGACACTTATATTCGTCATTGCGTAGTGAGCATGTTCACTTCAAGGTGGGTCGACTTTGAACTTCTTGGATAATTACTTCTTTAACCCCAATTTTAAGTTCGATGGGGAGTCACTAAAGAACCAGTTCACGGTGTTTCTGGTTCAGATATATAGCTTTTAGTAAAGGTCCCTCTCAAAGTGTTCTGTTCCTTGAGCAATGAAAGCTATTAGGGTGTGGAGAACACGTCCTTCATATCTGATAACTACACTGGTTATGTAGGTTTGCAATCCGACTTCACACTCAGCAAGGGACATAGAGGTCAAGTCTTCTGAAGTTGGCTCCCTCTCTGTAAAGGAGATATAAGGTTCTCCTTGAAGGATGACCTAGCTTCACTATCCAGTGCTGCAATCCCCCCATGTTTCATTGCTAACCAATTTTGATTTGACTGAAGTAAAATCGAAGCTGACCTTGCTAAAATTTGCTGAGTCCTTATTCGCTGGAGTTTTATTTGTTTCAACAATATACATTGTAGATTTTCTTATTTATCAAAGGTAAATTTTCATATGAAGTAGAATATTTTCAAGACAACCTCACGATTTTAAATACGATTGCGCTATATATATTTTTTCGCATGTCCCTGTACTACTAGTAAATTTACGTCTATCACGCAAAACGGCCTTTGAAGAAAGCATGATGTGTATTTATAGTAAAGTCTTAATGAAGGCTTTGGATATGTATGATTATGTTTTTTTATTGAAAGGATCCCATTAAAGTTTATTCTGCTTCTATTCTGTCAATAATCAGATTGGTGTTTCATTGTGGTATTGGATAACTCTCCACGATGGCAACTTGTCGTAACTCATTTAAAAGCAAATGTAATCAACAAAATAATTGAAAACTTTGTGTGTGGATACTCTAGTAATGTGATGTGTATCTAAATCAATGCGGGCTGCTTCTCTTAGTGGTTTTAATGCATTATTGATAACTCATTTTATAATGGTATCACCATATAATATCTTGTTTGATTCCGGAAACTCAAAGATTGCAATACAACCTTCAATACGGAGAAGATGCGGTTCAGTCAGCTCTATTCTGCTGGTGACAGTGACTGGTTACTTTAAAAAGACTTGGGGAATAAATAACTTTATATAGGTGATGTTAGCGATGCCATAAATATTATGAATAAAAGTAGTATCTATTTAGATAATGAATTCTGAAAGAGGAATGTAATTTCAATTATATTTTGATTATTCCACGTAAAGTTTCTTGATAAGTTACATGATTATATTTGTACCTTCAGAACTGGCTTCTAAAAGCTGATGTATGGTATTTAATGTATGTCTGATACAGGCCGGGATCTAAAAGATATTTAACATTTTGTCAAGTTAGTTAAAGAAAACCTCTCTTAATAACAAAATACTCATTTTCAACATGTTATACTTCATGACATTAGTTTAGAAGTTTAAGAATTAAAAGTGAACGTGTTTTAAAACTCAATTTTATTTCATAAATAAGAGAAAAAATTTCAATTCAATTCAGACTTTCAAATTATTAACAATATTTCTTTATAGTATGGTTTTAGATTAAATTAGATTTTTAAGATCATTTATATATACAAATTTGTTCTTACAAAATTACTAGGCTTCTTTATCGTTAGAAACTGAATTTTTCAGAACTGATTACTTTCAAAAATATTTTCTCAAAATAATTTTTTAAATGTGTCTCTTTCTTGGCCTAAATAATTCTGTTTACTTGCATGTGGTCCCATGTAGGACCTTTAGTTTAACTAACTAATTTTACTATATTTATTCTATGAAATTAGACAGACACTAGACTTTTTACAATGTTTCAATTTCACTTGGTGGTATTGTGTCATCAAATTTCGATCCTCGTTAATTTAACCAACTTCCATCAATAGACTTTTGTGCAGAGTCGTTCGTATTCCTTCATGATAATATTTACACGTTTGGTAAAGTTTTAATAATATTCAATAATTTAACAAGTCAAATATTCTTTCCTCTTTTGGATTAGAGGAAAATTTCTTTCCTCTCTGGGCTGGGGCACTCCCACCGCATGAGGTTATTAAACCTTTTGTACTCGCAAAGGGAATCACTATCCCCCTTTACCAGCTCTCCAGATGAAGTAAGGGTTGCTGTTTTGATCAATGTCATTGAAAGAAGTTTCAATATTTGGCATGTCTTATCAATAATTTTTGAATTCTGGTTCCATTTTTAATGAATGACTTACAAACTCAAATGCATGTTTTGATTTATGGTGACTGTAATTTTAATACTGTCACATTTTCTCTTTTAAGTGAATTTAAATTTAAAATAACTAACTTTTTAACTAATATTTCAACAATTTCTCTTAAATAACTTTGCCTAAAACGTTGTTTTTAAAAACGTTGGTTTTATATCAGATGTCCATTCAATAGTAAAATATTCATTGTCCTCAGATATAAATTTGGTTTTAGAAAAACTCATTATGTATTTAGTTCATTTAGTTTCATTCTAATGAAGAAATCTTTAAACCATTTTCATCTCTTTTTCATGAATTGAATTCTGTTTTATTGTATGATATCAACTTAGATGTATGATGTATTACTTTTTCAAAATGATATTTTATAGAGATACTTTCAATTCTAAAGCGCAAAAGCTATCCCTATGTGCATTTTAAATAAACAAGGAGTATATTATCAATCTATTAGGACTAAGATTTGTTCAAACGGTTTCTCCAAAACATCCTTATAAACTTTCTTAAAATGTTCGTTTTAACAGTTAAAACGAAATATATTACTTGTCCTCTCGCATATATGAAAGAGTGTTAGTACTGAATTAAATTAATTCTTCTTGAATTTTATGAATGGTTTAACTGTCTAGCGCTTTTTATTTACTTTAATACAATAACATTGCATAATGCTTTGTTTTTCGTAGTGTTTTCACACGTAATCTGAACAGATACATTTTCTCATTAAGATAAGGAGTCGTTATTCTTTCAAAATAAATAGTATCTTCTACCCATTTTGATTTATCTATTTTCCAACTGGTATTTTTCTCTTTTATATAATGAAAAGGATTTTGAATGGAAAATTTAACATTTCAATTTTTAATTCTGACAAGTTTGTATTTTGAATTTCCATGAGTAACAATTTATGAAAACAAGCAAATATATAGAACACAATATGGATTAAATTGGTTAATGACAGTACCTATTGTAACACTGTCTGAGATCGTAGCTAACTTAGGGATCGAGATTAATATAAAAATGTATACAATAGTTAGTCAATGTGAGGGATATATTCCCTCCATTCATGAACATACACTAAAACACATTTCACCATGATTGATAGTCGTGAGTGCAATATTCTTATTGCTATGTATATTGCACAATAAGCTAAATTTTGTTCAAAAGCTCACATTGTGATCTATTTGGCCGTCGTTGTGTTATAAAAAGTTCGTTGCATACTTTGACTGCTGTATGCTACGTTTTGCTTGAATAATTTATTTTCTAAAATTCTCTTCAATTGTTACTATTATAGATGATACTACCCAGGAATGTGTGCGAGTTATTCCGAGCTGAGATGTGTGTCATTTCATGAAGGAAAAGGGTTAAAAGCAATGTTTTCAAGTTACTACACATGCTTAACGACAACTTCTATGGCAAAGTGAAAAATACTTGTTATCCGATATCGTTAGTGTCATGGATTCTATAAAGAGATTTGATATGCATAGATCTAGGACTCTTGTCAGAAATGTATATTGAAACCTAACAGAAATTCTCAATTGATCTAAAGAACAACAAAGTAGAGGATAGTATTAAGGCTTCCACAATTGTTTTAAAAATGGACATATTTCCTGACAAGGTTATTTTCAGAAATTTTAAATTCTTAATTACGATTTAATTTAAAACTTATGTGTAAAACTCTGCTAAATTTGAAATAAAATTTATATATGAAAATATTTAAGTTAAGAAATTAATATTGTAATTCATTATTCATGGACATTTCAGTTACTGTTTATCTGCTAGCAATATACATCAAAGAATCTGCATTGATAAAAATAACGTAAATTAATTATTTGTTGAGTAACATTACTCTTGTTAAATACTTTCTAATTTTCAATAAGTTCGTTTGTTTTATATAACCAACAGGATCTAAACCTTTTTATATTTCCAGCGAATTTCCATACTAGTTTGTGAATCTCAGATTATGTTTCAAAATATCAAACTTGTCAGATTTCATGAAACCACCTCTATTAGTTAAAAGAAAATGCTATGATTATGTAATCGGTTAAAAGTGATCTCATTTGACTTTTGTAAAAACATTTGGCTGTGGAAGCAGTTGAGTTTCTCAATTGTCGACATTTAAATTTTGTAAAATAATCGTGACAATACTTTTCTAAAAACTGTGATTATAGTTTGATTGAAAATAAAACCACATAGGTTGTCTGATGACATTTGTGTAAAAAGTATAAAATTTTTAAGGTATCCTACACCTTAAACGTCTATTTTGGTTCTTTATAATTTTTGATTTAATACAGTTTAAAATCTAGGCTTTTTCTAATAGTATTTGAATTTTGTCTCTTACCTTATTTAGAACTGTTGCAGGTATTTGAATTATATCAGTTCAATTATGGCATTTGAAAGTTTATTTTTGATTTTTCAAATGAGTTTTCTCGACTATTCATATTCAACATAGTGAGCATATCAAATCTGGAAACCAAATTAATTTGAAATTGTAGATCTTCCTTATTACTATTTTGAGAGCTCCCTAGCTACTTTCCTTAGTTGTAAAATGTACTAGCGTTTTTAGTCAAAGTTAAATAATGTATTGTTGTAATTTTTCTGGATTTTCATTGTTCTTCCTGACTCGAGAAGTCAATAAAATGTGTAATTGATTTTCAGTAGTAGCTCCAAAACATTTTATAATGAATAGATAAATTTAGAATAATATATTTTGTTTTACTTGAGTTATGAGCGTGGTATTCTGATAGATCCATTCTGTACATTTTCACTGTTTCTCCCTGCAATTTTTAATTAAGCAGATTATTAAATATTTTGCATAGGTTTTAGTTATATTTTAGCATTAAAATACTTGATACACATAATTATTTGCAAAATATTTCTGAGTGTAACAGTATACCTTAAATACTACATTAAAGAAACCAGTTTGGGTGCCATTAACACAAAATATTGGACTGGAGGGAATATTTGATGTATTTATACACTTTTATCTCATACTTATTATTACGATAAAATATTATGATTTATTATTTCTATATCTCAATAATAATCTCTTGAAATATCAATAAGTTATTTAAATGTAAACTAACACTTGAACTAATTTTTAAGTATGCCACTTGTCAGAACTTTATTAGAACGAATTTCCGCTCTTTCAGAGCTACTTTTTTGAAGCCTGTCACTAAGAAAGTTTTCAAACTGTCTTCAGCTTTATCTGATTACTGAAATATTAACCTGTATGAAAACATTTATATGATATTTCATTTATGAAGTTAGGTAATTATTAATATGCTGAATTATAATGCATCAGTTGGTTAATGATATCATTCTATATACATCTCTTGTAAACTAATCTTCACAATCATCTTCCCGGTTCTGCAGACACTTGACGTTGCTCATACAAGGTAGCCATGTATATTTTAAAAAAGTTTACTGTAAAGTTGTGCAAGAAGGTACGAGGCATGATCGTTAAGTTTAGAATACTGAAGAGTAGTTTCATTATTTTGATTATATTTATTACTAACATTATTGATTCTATGTCATAATGCATTGTAATAAATCTATTGATTCTTACATATGAGTAATACCATTACATAAGACAAGTAAATTAAAATCTATTATCTGTTCTTATGTACATAAAGATGTATGGTAAATCTATTATTGATTTTATGTACATAATGACTTAAATTACATATTCTTAATAGATGATTACTATTATCTTATTATAATGAGTAAATTAAATCTATTATTGTTATCATACATGATGTACAAATTAAATCTATTATTTATTCTATTAATATAGTAATTAAAAAATCTATTAAGAGCTCCAGACCTCAAACTCTCAACCTAGTTTTAAGAAAAATAATTTTTCATTCAGGATTATTTATATTTTAACTAATGAATCCATTTGTTGTTAAAATGTATCATTTTGTATACCTTAAGGATCTCTTAATAGGATAAGATTTTGGAATTACATCAAACAGTATTTTGTCAACATTTAAGAAAATGAAAATTAAAGAGGTGAGAAGGATAGGAAGAAATTAGAAAACTTATACTATTATTTCTAAAGAGGACTTAGTAGTAATTATTTTATCCCTTCGACTTAAGTATGTCTTTATCAAAATCAAGATTGTAAGAAATAATAAGAAATTGCTCGAATTAATGACAATTTTAAAAAACGTAGAAATAGAATAATTTTGCCGCTGAAAAGATAATGTCATTCTTAAGCTTATGAAATGCTCATTATAGTTTTTGAGAAACAATTTGCCACAATTGTCAATGATAACATAAATCAAATATGAAAATGAGATGACAGATGAATAAAGAAATTGAAAGGAACTGAAACAGGGCTGAAAAAGCACTCGAAATAACAAAATATGAGTTCAAAGGCAATGGCACAATAAAGCGATGAAGCTTGTCAGATTAGTTAACAACTGAAACACATTAACAATTTACTGATATGATTAAGAAAGGAATGTCTAATGAAAGCTGACAAAATATGTGTGTCCAGCGATGAAAAGTTTTCAAAACTATCTTATCTCGAAATATGTAGCGGAAGATTCTCTCGAGATATAATCACCAACCTTTGGAAACATAATACCAACTTTTCCACCTTTTATTCCAAATCCATTAGAAAATTGAGGGCAGTGTGGTATATTTAATCTGCAACTCTCTTTTCCTGAAACAAACAAAAAAGCTTTCAGTCGATTCAATATCTTTCCTTTGTTCATTGAATACCATGAAAATATATAGAACAACTGACTCGATGCACACAACAGTTACTTTTAATTATAGTCAAACCGTAATGATCCACTTACGAGCACAACGCATATATTAACTTCATTTTGCCACAACCATAACCTACGACTGTCTGCTCCAAAACAAATTCAATAATAAGTGTTATTCTCAAACTAAGGATGTTTTATTTTTAAATCATGCTTTTTAAGAATGATAATATATACAATATATATTTAATAAATTGCAAACCATCAAATAAACAGGCATCCATGAGTCGATGTGAATACTTTTAAAGATGTTAAGATCTCAAAAATAGAAAAATGCTGTTGAAAGGCGGAAATATGTTTGCTTCAAACAACCATGACCTATACACATATTGACAAACTAATTTTGATATATTATTTATTTATTTACCTAAACAACTTGGTATGATATTTAGGTATTAGTATGATCTAAAACTTTAAAACTAATAACAATATATTAAAGGTCATAAATAATTACTAAGTTCAAAAGTCTGATAATAAAACTTTGAACTTATGGGATACAAAATATATTCGAAATTTATTGTACAATATCAAGTTTATGCAGAGCTTTTATAGAAACAGTCCAATTCTCAATTTACTTCCTAAATCTAGTACTTATATGGTTAAAATTTTCAAAGTAAATTGCTCAATACTTTTCAGAACTTTTCATATGCCACTTTGAGGAACAGTACCATTAAGTCCCATGCAATCTATGTTTTCAAAATTAATTAAACAGAAAACTTCATACCGAATAATAATTAATATACTTTCTTAAGACAGCTCAAGAACACTTAACTTTTAGTTGTGTAAGAGATGTTGTAGAACAATACTAAACTTACAAGAATAAGTTTTATAATTTATGTCACTAAAATGGAAAGTTTTTAATGATAATAAAATCATACATGTATTGAAATACATACAAATTTTCTGTTTGTATGACACCACAGTGAATGTAACTAACAAATTAAACAATGTGTCATTCGGATGTGTATATTAAAACACAGCTGATATACTTCTGTGAGTTAATACGGAAGACAGAGGTGATATTTCAAGAAACATAAGTACAAATTTTCATGATTTGACTCAGTTAGAAATCCATTTCAGTTTAACGATTAGTTCATGAAGTAGCAAAGGAAGGTATCACAACAATTCTCCTCATTCGATGATGGGTGGGATAAACGTGAAGAAGCATTTTTAAAAACAAAATGAGGTACCATGAACTTTGAAGAGTGCTGATAGTATTATTTACAAATCAAACATTTTCTATCCATTATTACCTCTATTTTGATACAGAATTACTTTAATACTTTTATCTCCAGGGCATTTTGTTTTGCGGAATGCTGTTTTATGTTTCCCTGAGCCGTATACCAGTTCTTTGTCCTTTCGTTCCAAGGCAGGAAACTTTGCTTACAGCCTCCGAGACATGTTGGAATCAGTATACCCAATATCACATCACCTTTCAACACATAATTTAGCCAAGTCAAAGCAGGGGTAGATCAACTGTTTTATTAAGCCCATGAACTAATTGTGGGCCGCCGCTAAAGATTTGTTCCTAGGTTGATCTTGTGAGGCAGCTGACAGAGGATCTCCTGGTTAACCAGTGAGCATCAGCAAAACTCGTGCATGACCTTGTTTCAGACAGCCCACAGTTATATGGCTTACCTTCTTGTTAAGTTATACGCTGTTTATAAGTATTAATCTCGATTCAGATCAATTTGTTGTTGGTATAAGTTGATATTTTCAGTTATAATCTTGGGTTCCAGTCACGAGGTAATAACCTATCGACATCCATAGTATTGTTGTTATTCTATAATAGAAAAACTATTTTGCTTTTTCTGTACTCTCTTGTATATGAACATTCATTTTATTTCAGTCCTAAGTAAAGATGCAAGTTATACAAATGTATTTTATTTCCAAACCTGGTCAAGTTGGAATGACTATTCCACAGTTCAGTGATCTAGTAAAAGTAAATATATGAAAGTATGTAATTACGAAAGTAAAGTCTATTGAAAATTTGAAAACAAATATATTTTGTTTATTCTCCATGATACTAGTCTGTGAAAGGTAATATTTTCATTGAGCATGGGTTCAGTTCTGATTCATTAAGCTACTTAGAGGTTAGTAACGTTACATCTGTAGGTCCTGAAATAATCACGGTGGCGAGGTGTGGAAGTATGGGTGTAAATTTCAGATCACAAAATTTGATCTCTGATCATGACAGGAGTTCAAATTACAGAGGCCAATATCTAATCGTGTTGCTTTTTGGTGAAGTTCAATAACACAATCTTTAACGGGATGACAATTGCTATCTTTGAACCCACGTTCATCTTTGAAGAACCGTTTGTTCAATGTTATACCCATATGGATAGTGTAAAATTTTCCTAAATTACCTTCATTTTCCTCCAAATGATGCCTAGGATTTTTCTTCCAAATAAACAGAGGTTTACTCTTAAAGCCAAAATGGCGAGGTACTCAACAGTAATGTATTTGATAAAGTATATATAATGATAATTTCATTTATACGTAATTAGTACAATAAATTCTTATGAAAGCCTCCGAGAATATGTAAATTTGTGAATATAATGACAACCACTTTTAATTGCTTCTTCTACTTTAGATAGTATTTATTTCAAAGGCATCTTTAAAACAATAAGGAAAGGATCATTGGTTGACAGAAAAGGAGATGAACATCTGGCCAAAAACATGAAACCTGCCAAGTGGGACATAATTTTACTCATTTACACTGCTTTTTAACTTTTATATACATTTGGTAACAAGTAATTTCCTTTTGTTAATCACAAGATATTAGTATGATTATACATAGAGTAAAACGTACAATTTCTTATGGAATCCTTTTCGAGAATATGTAAACTTTATCAGAAATAATAAGTCACTTTTTCATTGTACTTCATCTTCTGTGGTGCTCTTCTTTAATAACTGCCGGTAAATATTTAAAATAAAATTGTCAAGCGTTAGGACTCCAATTCCTCGTTTCATTTGTATACACAATGTCAAATGTCTTTTACACTATCTGTAAAGATTACATACTTGGTGGTAACATATCATGAAATTGATCTAACATTCAAAAGTCAGTATTATCAACTGATTTGGTCCTGAATCATTTATGGTTGCCATTGTAAGGTTATCAGTGAAAAATCGGTTGGGTGTTAACTCGCCTCTAACTGGTTTTATAGCTTGAAATCCTATAACCCCCAAGCCTAACTACTTCTCGTTGGCTTCTGTGCGCTATGTTTTGACTATGTGCCGGAACGAGGGCTGGTTTTCAATTTTGTGGAGCAGGATTGTCCAGGAGACATTCCTCTTGACCAATTCAGCTTTCGCAGTTCTGTACAATAGTTTGAGGAAAACGATTTTTGTATACAAGGGATTCACTCAAAGGGTCTTGTGTTCAACCATCCTTTAGTTACATATTGACAAATCGCTCTGAATAATAGATGGAATTTAAATATAATGGGTATTTGTGCTAGAAAGTATATTTACAAAATAATTATTATTTTAATTTTATGAAATAAAATTATTACTCAAGGGAAAATGTCCGTATTATGAAGAGTAAATTGGAGTTCTTTGGCCCGTTCTTGTCTTCTTCCATTAGGGCTTTCCTTTTCTTGACCTTCATTTTCTTGGTTGGTTTGGGTGATAGTACTAAGGGTTTTGGGTATGTTATTTCTGCTGCGAGCCGATCAGCGGTTTTGTGGAATTCAGACACAGTCTGAATTTGAGAAGTGGGAGGTCAATTTTAGTTTCCCATAAGTAAGGACAGTGAAAGTTGAAAATAGAGACCGATTTCGGATGACGAATTTCGAAACGTTTTGTAACTCTTGCATTTCATTTCTCTCACTTCTTCCAGTCCCAGACAAACACTTTTATATATTCTTTTAATTTATCGATTTCTTTCGCTTGTTTTCCTTTATTTGCTTCATTTTATATTTACATCGGGCATTAGAAATTCCTTGCATCGAAATACAGTGAGATCCTAGTCTCTCATTAAATCAACTCCAATTCCACAAGGAATTTTCATATCTTCTTACTGTTTAAACTACCATTTTGTTTGAAATGTCTAATACCAGTCACATGGTCCTGACTCTTGGCTTTATTTCCGTCGAATAATTGGGTTGAGTGCTGATGCCACAAATGATCCACAATGTGAGATTATACACATTAAATCTGTTGGGGTTCTAATTTCTTCCATTGGCGTGGGTGAAAGTTTGAGAGATGTGAGCTTAGGTGTGGTCATCCACTTCTCCAAGGCAAAATTGCAAAGTCACGTTCTCCAAAGCCCTATTTTGCTGTGCGAAGTTAATAAACAAACAGTCAATTTATTCAATGAAGAAAAATTATCAATTTATTATTTACATCAATCCTTATATGCTTCTTGCAAGACAGGCATGAATAAATATTTATTTAAATGTCTAAACAAGCTTTCTCTGGTACTGTATTCTCCCATAGATAAGTTGTTCGTAACAATAATTTTTATATTTTAATGTAAAAACCTGGAAATATAAATATAAAGCAAGATAAAGTTCATCTTACTTGACAAAATCTTTTCCCTAAATACATTATATAATATATTTTTGAAAACTAACTAGGAAAAATAAAGAGTAAACGACAAAATTATATTGACAATTTTGGGGAGGGGACTTTTAAAGAAAAATTTATTAGATCCACAGTTTCTTATAATTACTTATACTTTATTTCTGCATGAATTTCTCAAATAATGAGAATTACTCATAGACTTTTAGGTATTCTTACAACTTCGAGAGAAATTTTTGCTTGATGTTGTCCTCAAAATAGTAAATATATTCTTAACTATGAAAATACATTTAATGTCAATTCAGAAAAATTTGGGTTAAAACATGGTGAAAATAGAACATAATTATTTATCAGATAACGCTCTCATAACTCAAGTAAAGCAAAATATCTTTATTCTGTATCAAATTCATCATAATTGTTGGGGTTATTTACTACTCATGATGAAAATCATATTATATTTTACTGTGTTTCAGGTCAAATAACAATGAAAATAAAATTTAAAAGTTGTAAAATCCATGATTTACACCTTTATTTACTGTGTCATTTTTACAATAATTAGTAGATTCTTAAAAACTACATAAGGAAGATATTTGCAATATACTGGCATGTAACTTTTCTGACATCTATGTTTACCATATGTGAATATGTCAGAAAACTCATGAAAATCAAAAACAAACTTTCAAACGCAATTAAAGGAGCTTCCGTGGAAAATTCTAATCCCTGTAACTTAAGTTCTAATAATGTATAAGCAAAATTCAAAGACTATTGAAGAAAAAGTTTAAAATTCTATTAAATTCAGAAATCGAAAATTTTGGCTTAAAATAGTGTTTTAGAAACACAGATGCTTTGTAAGTTTCCAATTTCCCTAGGGAACAATTGATGCTAATGTATACATAGTTCTATCGGCAATATTTCATTTGCGAAATAAAATTTAAATTTTAATATAGTTTAATAAGATAAATTAATATTTCAGTGTGAACTATTAATACTAATCAAATATATTTATGTAAATTGTTAATCATTTATGATTGTTTTATAATTTAAATTTGGTTTCTTCGAAAATAATATAACAACATTTCTTTTGATAGATGCTTGGCAACTCTCTCTACATTCTTTTTATTTTCATTTTTATTCACTATAACTTTTCCTAGTAGTATTTTCTCCTGTGTGGTTTTCTACTATCAATATTTTCATATAAGGAAATGAGATGTAAGGTTTATAGTTTAATCTTGCCTTTCAAAGTCCTTTCAGTGAAATTCTTTTATAAAGCGTTACTTACACCTCTCTTGTCATAAGTTTTGGACTCAAAAATATGTCTACCTGGCTTTTATAATGGGTTATGAATAAAGCCTCGGTTCTTATAGAGAATTCATCACGCGTATATCGATGACAATGCCATATTTTCGAAATTTCAGTGAACATTTGAACATTCAAATATCATTTTGTATCGAGGTTGGAAGAATTGAAGTTCTGTGAACCATGAGTTTGATTTCAGGAGAAGCCTCATGCATGAAAATTTTAGGATACGTTGTTGGATCAGGCAATCGTCACCAAGAAAAAGTAAGTGTAATAAAATTTCCTTACAACCTAATAAGGTTGCGTGGTGCATTTCGGTTCATGTATTCCTGTCGTGTGTTTATTTCCTTCCAGGTTAGTGTATGGCGTCAATAAGTTAGCAACGAAAAGGGTATCCGACAAATTGCATCGACTCTGAACATGGAAAATGTTCAGAAAATTAAAAATTCGCTTGCCTATGCTTCTTAACCATATGCTCCTGTGATAAACCAACCGACATCATTTGACCTTCTTCTACAAAGACGTTGCTGCGTGTTGATCGAGAGTTGGGTGATAAAGAGGGTTTACCTATTATGTAGAAGTCTGAAACTATTAGAAACAGTGACATGATCAACAAAATTGGACGGGAAGCGATTGTGTATTGATGGTTTGAATTGTGGGGTTCGGCAGGGGTGAGATTCACGGAGGTGTATGGCATCCATTCCATTTTTACTTGAGTGCACATGATGATCTGGGCCTACAAATAAAGTATTCCCTGCAAAGATTTGTCCTGCTTTCTGAAAAGTGTAGTTGAAAACACATCAGGCAAGCGTTAGCCGTTTAGTATGAATATTATCAATGATTTCTTCATGTATTTTACTTGTTTCATGGATATTTCTTGCTTTACATTAAGAATAATTATCTTAGTAATTTGAATCATTTGAAAACATGGGGTGTATAATTAATGTTTTAAGATATGTCAAATTTACATTAATTTCTAATGTGTAGTGTTCGCGTTTAAGTATTGTATCATTTTATTATAATTATTATTGTGCTTTAATAGTGTTCATGATTGTAAATGTAATTTTGCTTTAGGTGAATGGTGTTAATTAAAGTTTCAGCTGCTGAATTAAATTTGTAAGCCAATCTAATGTCAACACTAGCGGGGAGATGTAGTGTTATTCATCGAACAATGCAGAAACCTCCACCAGCATGGCGCTGTATTTTGGCCAAAAAGCTTGAGGAACTAGAAAGAGGTAATAGTAGTTGAAAGTTTCGTAGCAGAGGAGCAGTTACATTGGCCTCCCTGCGAGCTACAAACTCTTGTCTTCAAATAAAGTTTTTAACTACCAAAATCCGTAGCTTATTTCACTATCTTCAGAACACAACAAAATTACTCTATCAAAAACAATAAGAAAGAAACTCATTTTAATATAATACCTATTTGTTTTAAGTATTTTACGTCTGCAAGTAACAGGTTTTGACATGCTCCACTATATGTTAAACATTGATTGTTAACTCGATGTTATTGCAATACAATTATTCTTTGCTCGGATAGACATATGAAAATTTTTATATGGTTTTCTTGAGACTTTAACATAATCACCATCCTGTGTACCTTTCACCAGCCTATCTCGATCTTTCCTAGGTTGTCATTGTGAAATAAGAGTGCAGGGTTACTTCTATCAGCGGCTTTCCGAGAAAAGGTTAATATCGTAACTTCATAATCACATTTTCGCATGAAGAAACATATGGGGTAATGTTATCCGATGAATGTTTTATCCACATCATAAAAATCAAACCTAAGCGTTCAGCATTCAAAACAACCTCTAAAATAACTGTTTGTCGTTTTACACGGCTACCATACTCAGAGCGCCGTTTAGTAAAGTTTCACTTCCACTAAGGGTACTACACAGTTCAATTTATCAAGAGGTTTATGTAAGATAAAATATCGATGACATAGTGATGTCATTCTGAGATATATTATTTTTTTTTTGAGTTTGGTTTAGTTTTTATTAACATCGCACTAGAAGCAACACGAGGGCTTTTGTCGACGGACCTCTTAATTTTGAACCACGGTCAAGTGACGAGGACGACACCTGAGCTGGCACCCCCTATCCTAACATCCACACCACGCCAACGGGAGGACTTTGGGTGCCGACAGATTTAACGTGCATCAGCCCCGGCTAAACGGCGGGTCTTTGGTGGCCAAGGATCGAACCCGCGACTGAACGAAAACTGCCGGTCGCGAATCCGAAACCATGACCACTTGGCTACTGCGGCCCGTATATAATATTTTGAATCCTACCTACTTCTTCATAAATATGAATAAATGCACACACACACACACACACACATATATATGTAATGATTTAACTTTTAATTCAATAATTACCCTAAATAATAAATTAACTTTCTATTCTATCTCATTCCCTAATACAAAAGTAAAGAGTTCATTCTTATTTCCTGATCCCCTTCCAAAAGTATCCTATTATTTATTACATCACGCGCTCTTGAAAAGGCTTAAGTCTGCTTAAACTAATTATAAATCTATCAAAAACAATCCCTTTTTAATTCCCTATCTACTATATTTCCCTGGAATCCCCTTATTCTTACCACGTGCTTATGACGTTTGATGGGAATTTTCCCTAGTATATAAGCAAAAACGCTCTCTCTTTCATACTGCGCTTGCTCTTTTTTATACAATTGTTCTGTTCTTACCAAAATGATGTAACCAAATACTACGTAATGAAAATGGTCTCTCTCTCACAGCTTTAAATAAAAGTAAAAAGTCACTAAGCCTCGACTGTTATTGATAGTATGTTACATTACATAAGTCGACAGGAATAATGTTTACATATATATATATATATATTTAAACTTTATTCAATAATTTCTCTTAATAATAATTTAATTTTCTATCCTCTAGTTCAAAAGTAAAGAGTTCATTCTTATTTCCTGATCCAGTTCTAAACTATCATTTTATTTATCAGATCCCGAGCTCATAAGTTTTGTTTAATCCCCTTTCCCATGGTCGTAAATCTGCCAAAATAATCCATTTTAGACTCTCAGTCTTTTGTTGCATTCCCTAATTCTATGCCACGTGTTCTATGATGTCTATTAGGAAAAAACCAGAAAAAAAAAATAATTGGATACACAGATAAAAAGAGAACTCTTTTTCTTCTCTTTCTGCTCTCTGTTTTGCTTTGGCACGGTCGGCCGATCTTGCTCCGCGTTTTCAGAAATGTATAACAATCTCATAGAAAAAAAATGCTGGCAAAGAGTGGGAATTTGTTCTATAACCAAAGCCTGTGGTGCAAGCCTATTGACTAAATAGTTCAAGTATTATTTATTTATTTATTGCAAACAGCTTGGTAATACATATAAGATATTATTATGGCCTAATATTTTAAAACTAATAACAATATATAAAAAAAAGTGAGATAACAAAAAGAAAACGCATCCTCAAATTATTCCTCTGTCAGCAATAGTTTGTGCATTTCGTTTGGTTCATTAAGGTCGTACTTGAAGAACACGAAGGGTATGGGCAACGGATCTTGTAATTTTGAATCTCGGTCAAGTGACGAGGACGACATCTGAGCTGACATCTCCTCTCCTAAATTCCACACCCCACCTGGGAGAAATTAGAGACTCGGCAAATTTAACGAGCATCAGCCCTTGCTACATTGTGGATATTTAGTGGCATCATGACTAGAAAAAAATGAAGCCGCAAGTCCGTAACTATAACTAATATACTACTGCTTCTATATTTTGTTTGTATGGGATACAGAGAGTTTTCGAATCTTAATGTGGTATTTAAATTTTAAAGTTGTTTTTTAATAGATTGTCAAGATGTTCAACCATCATTTACTTCTTTATATGACACTTATATGGTTAAAAAATTTCAGAATATTTTTTCCGATAAAAAGCTTTTTTTTTTTCAAAACCTTTAACATTGTATGGACATTATGCGGAAAAATTACCGTGTAAGTTAACAACAATCCAAATTTTTGCAAAATTTAGTCTAATAAAGATTCATACTATTGAATAAATAATAATAATTACCCTTTTTGTTAATTGAAAGATTTTCAATGTTGGGAAATACAAACTCTTTGTTAGTGAAATATACACGTGCAAAAATAAGGCATAAATCAGCGAAAATGTAAAGAATATCCCAAAACTGTTGTTTTCAAAATTATATGTGTTTCTAATATATATATATATTTTTAATGACGAAAAAAAAAACCTTTCATCTCTTGAAATGCTTACAACAAACGTAGTGGATGCCCGTGCCCAAAAAACTCCGAAAGCAATGACTCTCACATTCTGAAAAAGGAATATGTTGAAATAGAGCGTTCAGTAGATACTGTTAGCTCATTTCATTCAGTAGATTCGGAAGACAAGTTTGACATTTCAAAAAACATAGTTAAAATTTTGATACACTGGAATGTAAATTCGCTGGAATTTTCGAAGTCTTTCGCAAACATATATCTAACGAGTGTTTCCTTGATGAAATTGAGTTACCAAGAGTGAACAAACGTTATATATATGAGACTGTCAAAAAGAGGGTGACCATGAAGGATTTCGCAATTTTTATCGCACTTACACAAAATTGATGTAATTTTTAATGTATGTGTGGGGCAAAAATGAAATGAAAATTTTGCATAAAGATATAAAAATTTAAGGCAATTTTATCACATTTTTTAAAATTCCAAACTATTTGAAATTCAAACTATAAATCGGTTGCACGATTTTGGGATAATTCAGGGAAAACAAAATTGTTCAAAATTAAACGTAGTTTATACACCTCAGTGATCAAATCGACCATATAACATAACAGAACAAATAGATCATAAGAAAAAACTTAAGCTTTGTCGTACATACAAGTATTCTTTTGTATATATCCCAATAGCGAGGGAATATATCACTACATTGACTCAACTATTGTAAAAAAGTTTTTATATAATGCTGTCCTAATGTGTATAGATACAGACAATGTGACAGCTAGGTGCCTTCGTATTGCTAATAATGTAGCTCCAGCATTGTTTGCTAAGTGCATAATTGTTTTCTATAAATGTAATTTCATGGAAATTCAAGAGGCAGTACAACCTTGTCAGAATTAAAAATGAAGTTCCATGTTAAATTTTTCCTTCAAAACTTTTTCATTATAAGAACAAAGAAAAAAATGTTAATGAAAATATATAAGCATTTAACAATACGTAAAAGAGTAAAACAATGACTTTAATTTAATGAGAAAATGTCTCCGTTTTCAAAGACTATATCGTGGAAAGACACTACGAAACAAAGCATAATGCAATGTTATTCTATTAAAGTAAATAAAAAAATGCTACAGACAGAAGTTAAACCACAGTAAAAAATTCAAAGAAGAATACCTAATTCAGTAGCATAACAACTTTTTCATATATCGAAGGCAAGGAATACCATTTCGTTTTTAACTGTTAAAAAATGAAACCATTTAAGAAAACGTTTTTGAAAGGATGTTTGGAAACCGTTGAAGAATATCTTATGCCTAATAGACTTAATAATGCTTTAGTACTATTTTAAAAATGCACACGGTAAGGAATACTTTTGCGCTTTTAGAATTGAAAGTATCTCTATACAATATCATTTTACCAAATCGTGTAAAATACGTCATGCATTCTAAAGTTGATATCACTTAATCAAATTCAATTGATGAAAAAAGAGAATGAAAATACTTTGAAAGAATTTTTCTTCATATTAGAAATCGAAAAATTCAAATTAACAAAAAATATATAATTTAAATTCAGTTTTTTTTTTCTCTAGAAATCGTAAAATTTATATCTTGAGGAATAATGAAATATTTCATAACCATTGAATAAATAGAAGTCTAGTGAAGTGTCAAAAATTCTATAGTAATAAATATTGTAAAACTAGTGAATTAAATTAAAAGGGCCAACATTGGGTCAGCAAGCAGGACAGAAGTTTATTTAGGTCAAAAGTAAGAGACAATATTTAAAAAATTATTTGGACGAAAACTAGACAGACCGAACAAATCAGTGTTTAACTTGCTTATAAACAAAGAGATTGGCCACTGATTTAAACCTCGAGATTTTTAAAAACTGAAGACATTTTGATCGACTTTAAAACGTGTTATCTCGTTCAACATCTTCGCACATAATATTTTTAGATACATAAAGCGATGTGAACGATGAATCTTGGTTCCACCAATGATTTCACGTTTTTTTGAAATTATGAAGAGAAGCCGTTTTATTTTTTCCAAGTAGGTGAAAAGCCTTATGAAATACATCCGGTCATTTTCAAGTGTCATAAACCGGTTCTACTTTTAACAAATGCTCAAAAATGGGGAAATGTGTCTTTTAACCATTTAAAATCAAAGTTAATTGAACTATCACCCTAACATCCATATTCTCGTCACAGGTAATTCGGAAAAAATTGAAATTACTTGATTTCCTTTAATTTGATGTATTAAATTGTAGAAAAAAAAATCAGCAAATCTTTCAGTTACTATATTTCGAGATAGAGGATAATCTTGAAAATCTATTTAACTTCCTGTACAAATGACTTTTGCACAGCATTGATTAGACTTTTCTTTACAAATTCACATTCAGTAAAAGTTTTCATTGTTATCGAAACTGATAAGAAATGGCTCCCATACGCCACATGGCTTCCATAATTAAATATTACTTCCTTTATTTTACAAACAACCATCAGTAATTCAGTTCTAAAAAAATTCAGTTTCTAACGATTAAATGCAGTTGTTTAATTTTGTAAGAACAAGTTTGTATATACGTAAATGATTTTAAAAATCTAGTAATTTAATCTAAAAAAACTATAAATATAAAGAAATATTGTTAATAATTTTGAAAGTCTGAGTTTATTTGAAATTCTTTCTCTTATTTTACGAATTTAAAAATTGAGCTGTTAAAACACGTTCACTTTTTAATTCTTAAACTTCTAAACTAATGTCTATGAAGTATAACATGTTGAAAATGAGAGTATTTTGCTTATTAAGAGAGGATTTCTTTTAACTAACTTGACAAAATGTTAAATATTTTTAGATAACATAGTCTCGCCAGTATCAGACACATTAAATACCATAACATATCAGCTTTTGTAGAAGCCATTGCTCTGAAGGTACAAAATATAATCATGTAACTTATTTCCTTAAGAAACTTTATTACGTGGAATAATCAAAAATATAATAAAACTTACATTCCTCTTTCAGAATTAACTATCTAAATAGGTACTTAATTTTTATTCATATTATTTAAGGCATCGCTACATCGTCACCATTTAGAGTTATATATTTCTTCAAGTCTTTTAAAGACTATCACTGTGCAGAATAGAGCTGACTGAACCGCATCTTCTCCGTAATGAAGGTTATTTCAATCTATGACTTTCCGGAACAAACTAGTCTATATTAAGGGGGTAATTTACAATATTACGTACGAAAGGATTAATTAATGTGCAGTGATTAAACCCAATTTCGGTTAGAGGGCGCAGCCCACATTGATTTAGTCACACATCTCAAAACTACTAGCGTATCCACATGTAAAAGTTTTTCAGTTAATTTTTTTTGTTGATTACATTTGTTTAAAATGATTTACGACAAGTTGCCTTTGGTGGAGAGTTATCCGACACAACAATGAAACACCAATTCGATTATTGACTGAAAAGACGCTGAATAAACTTTACGGACATTCTTTCAATTAAAAACATAACCATACATATCCACAGATTACATTTCAAAACTTTACTCATGAACATACACGGCTTCTCTTTCAAAGCGCCGTTTTTAGGAACAGATAGACTCAAAATTAGAAGTATAATATACGGATATGTGAAAACGTATATATAGCGTAATTATATTTAAAAGTGTGGTATTGCTTACAAATACTCTACTTCTTATATAAAAATTTACCTTTTGATAAAAAAAAAAAAAAAGATAATCTACAAAGTATATTTGTTGAAAAAACGAATAACAACTCAGCGAATACGGTCTCAGCAAATTTTAGCAACGTCAGTTTGTATTCATGCTTTTCAACTCCAAATCAAAATGCGGTGCTGAATTTAGCAATAAATAGCACAAGGGGATTTGCATGCACCGATAGTGGAACTTGTCACTCCATTGCAAGTGAAACATTATATCTCCTTTTACAGAGAGAGGGAGCCAACTTTCAGAAGACTCGACTCTCTAAGTCGGAGGTGGAAGTCTACTCAACCAATGTAGTTATCAGACATGAAGGACGTAAAAACTTCTCTTCGTACACCCCTAATAGCTTTGCCTTATGCTAAAGGAAACCGAATACTTTTGGGTTTGATTGACATTTTACAAAAAATTGAAAGTGTTCTGAACCTGAAACGCCGCAAATTATTCCTTAGCGACTCCTTCCATCTTACTTATAATTGCGTCAAAGAAGCAATTATCCAACATGCCCAAAGCCGACCCAACCTTGAGGAGAATACAGGCTTACTACGCGATGACGAACGTAAATGTCTGACACCTGAGCAAAGAAATGAACTGGGTACATTGATAAAGATGTACTAAACTGTATTTGAACCCATTCCCTTCATGGAACACCGGAGAGTCTCCTCCTGTGTGTTTCTGTTTCTCCCAATAGGTTACCACCACCAAAGGAATAGTTATTTAAGAAATAATTTGGTAAACTTTTGAAAGAGAACATCATAGAAGATTTTGAATCCTCGTAAACTGCGCCTGTGGTGCTCGTTCCCGCAGTGAATGGGAAAGTCCGTCTTTGTAATGATTATAGAGATCTTTAAGCCAGAACAGTGCCTGACTCTTATCCATTACCTAGACTGGATGACCTATTTCACGAAGCGAAGCATGTCTTTTATGGCAACTATAGATTTACAATCAGGTTACCCCAAGGCATATGTCTGTGTTTTTCTGATATAGACAAAACAGCATTTTTGTGTCAGTTTGGAACTTTTCGCTACCTTCGAATGCCTTTTGCCTTAAAAACAACCTCAGCTACATTTTAGAGACTGATTGACAAGTTCCGCAGTGGCCTAAGTGACATTCTAAATTTTTCTTATCTGTATGATATCATAGTCCTGTCAGAAATCTTTCAAAAACATCTGGATGACCTCAAAGATGCATTTGAGAGGCTGTTTCTATTTAAAATGCATGTAATCGTAATAAATATAATTTTGCTTGAGAAACAGTGAATTATCTTGCGAACTATATCACAACTCCAGGAGTGGAAGTTGAACCTGGGAAAACCTCTGCAGTCAGGGAATTACTACCTCCCAAGAATGTAAAGCAGATGCTGTCATTCCTGCAAAACTGTTAGTGGTAAAAGATTTATTCCTAATTTTTCAGAGGTAGCCAGACTACTCTTAAATCTCAAAAAGAAAGGTCGAGCTTGG
>BMAW01112242.1:0-41680 GCA_019974015.1 Nephila pilipes
TATATATATATATATATATATATATATATATATATATATATATATATATTGAAAATGTTAACTGAAATGTAATAAATATTCTAAACGAAGCAGCCGATTTTATTTTCCTAGTGTTTAAAGAATTGTTTTCATTTGCCGAACAGAAATGGAGGTGAGTGATTCAGAGTTAAAAAACGAATTTCGTTGTGCCACAAAAGTTTGCTAATATTTGAGAAAAGCAGCTCTGGAAACAGTTCAATTCATGAAAGAGGCCTACGAAGACAAATGTTTTGGTGACTATTTTTAGTCTACGAGTTTTTGGAGCTTGAAAAAGTTCGTTTGTCTGTAGAACAAACTCCTAAGCCTGGCCAACCAGAAAGTGTTGTGGATAATTGAAATGTTAACACTGTGTACAATCTTACAAGAAAATTGACTAATGCCATATGAGGAGTTAGCGGTATCAACTAACAATTCGAAAATGCTGATATTTCACCTTCTACTAAACATTTACAGATACGCCATGTTTGTTCCAGATGGGTCCCTTCTCACCTTATTAAAGAACAAAAGAAAACAAGAATTCAACTAATATTTTGAGTAGAAATATATGCTTTGGAATGATCAAAATTTACTAAAGACAGTAATAATAGTTGATGAAACTTGGACGCATAATTTTGATCCTCTTACTAGGTCTGCAACAAGTGTATGGAAATACCGTGATTCTCCGCCTCAGAAAAAAATCCGAAAAAATAAATTTGTTGAAAACATCATAATGATTTTTTTCCTCTGATCATAAAAGTGTAATCTATCATTATGTTGTACGTCCGTTTGTGAGAGGAGAATATTATGTTTCAGTTTTGAAAAGCAGCGGCAACACATGTCCAGAAAATGTCATGAACTGGTTTGGAATTGGACATTACATCCCGATAATTCTCGCCCGTATATCTCTACTTCAATTTAGCTATATCTTAATAAAATGAAATATTAAAATTATATCAAATCCCCCTTTCAGTCCAGATCTGATATCATGCGATTTCTGGCTGTTTCCGACGTTGAAGAAGAAGCTCAGTAGCTGAAAATTAAATACAGATTCAGACACTGTTTCAGCAATGCACGGGTCTTCGAAGCATCTTCCAGAAAAAATGCTTCTCTACTTGTTTTGAAAATTAGTCCATTGCACATCAACCGAGGGATGGTATTTTGAAAAATAATAATTTATATTTGCTGCAAATATATTTCTTAATATTTTATGATTTTACTCTCAGCTTTTATGAAACATCATTTGTATATATATATATATATATATATATATATATATATAAAGAAGGATGTATCATAAAGTTTTAATTATTACTAAAAATAATCAAGACAGAAACTAAATTTTTATTTATTATTATTTTTACGATTTCTCGAGATAGTTATACGCGGGTGTTATAATTACATTTCGCCTATTTCTTAATCTGTTTCTTGACCTTTCGAATTCTTCAGTATAAAACACCGCATACGGAGCAAGATATTCTCTCTACAACGAGGTACATCAATCTACGTCTTCCTGAAATCAAAGAGATCTGCAATAATAATAGCTGTAATTTACAACATTATGTATGCAAAGATCAAACAGTATAAATAAGATGCAGATATATTGATTATATTTCTTAGTAATAATTAAAACAGTTCGATATCCCCTCGTGTATGTATATATATATATATATATATATATATGTGTGTGTACGAAGTGTGGCAATTAAATAGCTGGATTAGTCTTAAAAATTATTTTTAATGAAAAAATTATATTAAAAATTATTTTTATTGAAATTATTTTTAGTCTCCTTCTATACACTCCTCTTTCCTATCAATACATCGCTGCAGAAGAATTTACCATTGTTCAAAGCATTTTTTCCCTTCACCTCTTCTGCAGACTGAAAATGTTTTCCTTTCAAAGCACTTATTATTTCTGGGAAGAGGTAGAAGTCGCATGGTGCGAGAAATCTCCACCAAGAAATGTTTCACAGAGAGCACATTGTGTGACGAAGCGTTATCAAAAATTTGACTACATGACATGCAATTATCTCCTAACACCTTCCCTAACAATTTAAAACATTCAACTAGAGTATTTTTTTTAAATTTCAAATTTATAAATTTATTCGCTGTTTCATTTTCAAGCTTATCATGATCGCGGCATTTAGACGCAACAACCTCTTCCTCAATGAGGAAAAACAAACTGAACTGGATAGAGAGACGGAATAATGTGCTACCTACACTAGATGCATCAAGATCAACTGAAATCCATTCGCACTCTTCCACACCAAGCCGAATGGCTAGAGTATGCGCAGTCCAGTTATTTAATTATCACATCTTGTGTGAAGTTATTTAATTATCACATCTGTGTTTAATTATCACATCATCAAGTACCTATACATATACATGTACATGTACGTTCACTGACTCTTTTGTAAGTAAAAGTGTCAGTTGTTTATATGATTTTGACAAATTAACATTTATTTACTTATGCTAATGGCTATTAAAATTGATATTTTCATGAACGATTAACAAGCAGCGAAAGCAACGCATGTAATACATATGAAGACAATGCAACAAAAATCCAATCTATCCAAGAAATTTCTTGTTTTTCGCCTACTTTGAGTCATCGAGATTGTTAACTAAAATATCACGTGATTTGAATCTGCTTCCGGAATTTTAATACAGAATTAGCAATTAATAAAGTCTTGCTCTATAAATGTTTTTGAAGCTTATAAAAGTTTTAAGCCTAAATTAATTATGATATGAGAAGATGGGGTTTTTATTGTAGAAAATAAGATTTTATTAAGAATGAGGATAATGATCTTAAGAAATTAAAAAAAGGTTTTTATTATCCTCAAGATAGATTTATTATTATTTATGTTGGCAAAGTACCTAATAATTACGCTGCAGTATACAAAAATTTCGGCATTAATTTAATTAATAAGCATTTTCAGAATTTTACCTGCTTTAGAGTAGTTAGCAATAATCACAAAATAATTTCAATCAGAATTATTACATTTCATAAGAAAAATGGCTCCCATATTAATATTGTTAAATTAATTCCCATTATTTGAAGACAACACTTTGTATGCATGTTATGTATGGTTCTCATGTAAATTTTAAATCTGTTTTAATCTGGTTGATTTATCTTTTTGATTATTTTTTTATTTTTCTTCTTTATACAAAATTTATTGCTCTTTTGGCAGAGATATACATTACTGTATTTATACTTTTATAATTTTATTAACTTGCATCTTATTTGATTTTAAATTCATGGAAAGTCAATATTGGCTTCCCACATTTTTGAGTGATGAATGTTCAGCTAATCGGTCAAAAGCAAATTAAAAATTTTCAATCTTATATTCCTTTTTTCTTTCATAGTTTTAATTTCCTGGTTTTTCCTAGATTTTCATGCTTTGTTTTGTACACATTTACGATTTGAACTTTATCATATTACCAATTTTTATATTGATCCAAATCTTATTACATTTGTTACGTAATTTATATTTTTCTTCCATTCGTTTAAGAAACTTTATTTTGTTATACTGTAAAGTTACAAAGGATATTTGTAACTTTCCTTTGCAATTTTTTTTTAAAAATGTTCCTTCGGTTTTAATTCATTTCTTATACTATTTTTAGTTATTTATTCAATATAGTAATGAATCATTATTTTTAATACATATATATACACCCACACACTCTATAACGAAAAAAAAATGACGCACCAAAGAGTTGCCCGATTGTAATAAAACTTTTTACACTAAGACATTTGCACAGAACATGCACATGGTGAAGATTTGGTGTCCAATGAATGAATAGTGAGAGCTACGTTGCATCGGAACTGCTCACTAAGCATGTGTATATAAGAAACGATTCTCAATTTGATGGTCAAATTTTCTAAAGCATTGCGCTTTTGGATACTTTTCAACTACTGAAAAAAATGCCTCGACGCAGGATACGAGCTGATTACGAGCAACTTTCAGAGATTAAAAGAGGTTGTATCAACGGACTGAAATAGGCAGGTCGAGCAAATCGGAGGATTTCTCGTCATGCAAGTCAAAGCCATCCGGTAATTAGAAGGTGCTGGCAAAAATGAGTGAACAATGGCAGATTGCTGCCTCATGATGGTAGCGGTCAACCTAATGCCACAGCAAATCAGGAGGACAGAGTGATTATCAGATCAGCTGACACAGCACCTGATACAAAGTTATCAACCATCAGATGGGTGACCCGCACGCGAGTATCCACCATGACCATTCATAGACGACTGATGCAGAGAAATCTACGCTCGTACCGACCGCTGTGCTATCTACAATTCCCGCCTACACACTGTCGATCCAGATTACTGCGGTGCTTGGCTCGATCAGGAGGGAATGATGCTGACATGAGACGCTTCGTGTTAGCGAAGAATCCCGCTTCCGACTGTGTCCTTACGATTATTGAAGTCGTGTCTGGAGACACCCAGAGCAGCGTGCCGTTCCTGCTTTCACTGTTGCATGCCACACAGGCTCTCATCGAGGAGTTTCTCTCTGGGGTACCATTTCACTTGATAGCCGGACCCCTTTGGTCGTCATTAGAAGCACACTTACAGGACAGCGGAATGTCGACGACATTCTGACAACTGCTTTGCTACGGTTCCTTTTGAAATACCGGGAAATGTCGATGACATAGCCCGTCCACTGGAGCAAATTTTGCAAGAAATACCGCAGGAGACCAGCAGGGAGCTTTATCACTCTACCACTTCGTGTGGAAGCTTGCATCCAGGCTAGAGGTTTGAACCTGGATACACCTTCTTGAGCTCGATACTTTATAACTATGTAAATCTGAAATAAATCATTCAATTTTTCTGAAATTATAACATTTTTTTTAATCTGTACATTAATTTCCTATCCAACAATTTTGATTTCCATTTGACAACTCCTTCTTGGTGCGTCGTTTTTTTGTTATAGAGTGTATATATATATATATATATATATATATATATATATATATATACTTACATGTGTGTGTGTGTTTGTGTGTGTCTGAGTCTAAGTGTGTGTAATGATTTCATATTGTATTGATATTCACAACTCCAATGTTTTCCTTAGATAATATCCGCCTAATGGAGGTATTCAAATAACAGCAAATATGTGTCCTTCTAAAGCTGCTGCTTTCATCTACCGTCATCTAATGAGATCATATGAATTACTAATACCTCAAGCTAATCGGTTGTTAATGTATAAAAAAAAAATTTGAAATATTAAGCAACATGTTTTTTATTGTCTTTTTATTTATTTTGTTTTACTTCATTTTATTCCAATGAATTATTTTTTTTTAATTTCTGCAGCTTTCTTTAAATTATTTATAGCATTTTTTCTTCTGTTTTTAATGCTTTAATTCTTAAAAATTTAGTTTTGTTTGTTATATCTTTTAATTTACAATTCTATAATATCTTTTATTTATAGTGCATTAAATAAATACTTTTTTTTTATTTCTGTTGTTTTATTTTATTGCATTGTTATTCTTTTTTACAATTTTCGCTATGTATATATATATATATATGCGTGTGTGGGTGTGTTTGTATGTTTATGTATATATATATATATATATATATATATATATATATATATATATATATTATACATATATATATGTAGGATGTTTACATTTTGAGACGCCTTCCAACATTAGATGGCTCTAAGAGCTGGAGTTATACTTTGTGGTTTCTTTCCAAGGGGTCTACAAGAGTAACGGCAGTTGGAAGAGTGCAAATAACAGAGAAAGACGTGTGATCTGATAGATATTTAATCTGTATAACCAATAAATCTATTTAACTTAGTAAATTACTGTACAATATTATATAGTTTAATTAAATGTCATCTTCTAAAAATCCGCTTTGTTATTGAATCCATAAAATTCCTAGACATCTTTAAAAGGAGCCATGTACCCCATCTCTGTAATTAGGATTCTACATATTTATATTATATATATATGTGTGTGCGTATGCGCGCGCGAGCGTAGGAAACCGCATCTCTGCTTTATTTTCATTCTGTTATGATGGTCGTGTTGACGTAGTTGATTAAGTAGGAATTTATTCCATAAAGAAGTGTTTTATTAACAGTTTGAGGGTATCTTTTTAATACAGATAACACATATTACTTGGTGGTGAGACTTTACAAAAAAGTTCAAACAGTGGCGTATTACTGACAAAGCAGCGCACGAAAGAGAAGAGAAGAATGCGGAAAAGATTGCATCACATTTCTTACTCCTGAGATTCTAGATGTTTAACCCAGCCTCGCGGTTTCTCGTAATTTTGGTGGCAGCTACAGTTACAATATGAAGCGGTGGTTGAAATATTAATATGAGGGAAGTGTTGAAATAGATTATTGGGATTAATTGAAAGAAAGTTAAAATAAAGTAAATAAGTATGGGAAAGGCCTCTGCTCTGCGCTTTCTTGTGAAGTCACCGCAACCATATAATATGTGTTATATATATTAAGAAGATGTCCTCGAATTGTTAATAAATTACTTCTTTATGGATTAAAGTCCTTCTCCACCGATTGCGTCAACACAACCATCAGAACTGAATAAAGTAGATGTGATACTATTTTGCATGATCGCACATTCTCTCAGATATACATCTATATATAATATTACAAATTTTATATTAGTAGCATTTAAGAGGTAAGAGGTAAGGTAATGTTTCCTTTAAAAATATTTGTTTGAAAACATTATTTCATATTGCTTTGAATCCTTTTAATTATTGCTTTAAACTTATTTTTTATTCGAATCTTTATTAAAAATAATTACTGTAATAACATTGTTGAAAGTAAGCACAGTGTTAACCATAGCTCAATGTCTAAAGCAGGTCTATTTACCACAAATACTGATATATATATATATAAGACAGCGCGGCAGTGTATGCTTCGCGCCTGCAGATAGAAACAGAAGTGTTGACGTATTAGTTTTAAAAATTGCATCATCCATCGCGCGCTTGCTCAGCCACAGATTACATGACGCGTCGTAATTTATTCTAAGTTGAGGGAAGAGAACAGCAAATATGCATTGATATTCAACAAACATCAATAGCCATATGCTTTTCATGGAGCCAAACTAGTAGTAATGTTCTATTGAAATTTCTGTTCTTTAAAATAGTCCCGAATATAATTACATAATTGGAAAAGGAAGGTAACTGAATTTTGATTTTCAATTCAAGTAGTTTATGTACGTAAGACAATATATTTCTTTAAATTTGTGAGGAATACTGGAGTTAAAAAAATATAATGCAATATAAATATTGATTGACTGGAACATTTGAAACTACAAATAATTTTATTGCTTAGGCTAAATTTTATTACAATTAATAGTTGGAGATTGAATTTCGAAGTAGAAATTGGAATATTGATTTAGAGTTATTAAGCGTTTGATCAAATTAAAAAAAAAAAAGATTCGATATTTGCACCTTTTTAAACTAATGATAGGAAAACAATAATAATATAATATTAAAAAAGGTCAAGATTATGGTGAGAATTCATTAATTATAGTATATTGTTCAATGTATCATTAAATGAGATAGCTCACTATTTTGGAAACTTTATTTTAAGCATCTAACTTTCATTTCTGCATTTATATTTTTTTCAAGATAAGTATCAGAAACTATTTTTTTAGAATGTACAAAATTAGTTGAAATATATTTTTTTTTAAAATTTATTATCATTAAGTTAAATTATCATTATTTATTATCATTAAGAGTGAATTAACTATGAACAAAAATCTGTTTTATCTAATGCCATTGATGTTTCCAATACAAATGAAAATAAATTTCTCATTTATTAAAGTCTATATGTTTAGACAAAAATTACTAGATATGTAAGATTTTATCATATATGCTAATAGAATATCTTTATTTAGAACATAATATCATTCGATCGTATATAAAAATAACTTCTATAACTCTATATTTTAGTTTTCATATTCCATGATTGACAGCATATGAGTCAAATGGAATATTTGTGTTATGTTTTCTACATTTATCCTGTTGCATACAATGAGATAGCAACAATTGAGTTTCAAGCCTTTTTATTGTGAATTGTACACGTTAACTTAGAGAATACCAACTCAGATGTTGTCAGATTATTCGACCATGGTTAGAAATTACAATGCCTGTAATCAGGTAACTTCATGTAGATTTCACATCAATTGAATTCAAGTAAATCAACCAGTACTTTTTTGGATGAAATAAGTATAGTGTTATACTTCTAGCAGTTATGTTATATAATTATGGAACTGCTTTATAATAAAAGTACAAAAATATCTCAAAAACGACCTAAAATAATTTCTAACCAAACGTAATGTAGAATATGGAATTTTGAAACTGCAATATACTTTTAATGGAATAAGGTTATTTCAAAATATTTATATTTCTATAATTACAATATCTGATATATAACTATTATGGGTTTAAGAGCTGTCTGTAAAATACCTAGGCAACATGAAAATTGATAAAATAATTATTTAGCGGTTTAAAGTGTTTTTGCATTTAATTCATTATATTCATGATCCGCAATATTTTATCAAACACTTAATGAATAGTTATAAAAGGTGAAGATAATAATAGCAACACACAATGTTTATTTAAAGAATTTTCCAATTGCAGTTGAAGAAAAAAAATTGCTAGGGTATTTGTAAGTCTCAAGAACTCAAGTAAATCAACCAGCACTTTTTTAGATGAAATAAATATAGTGTATAAAAATAAGAATAGTTGCATAAAACATTGTTTGTATCATAATAAAATATACTTTGCATACTTCATTTATAACAAATTATAACTAACTGGAATGTTTGAAGGACCTATATTGTAGAACAAACAAACAAATACTGAGAAACGTTTTTTTTTCGTGAGTAATTCTAAAGCAAGATGTTTCTCGCGTAATCTTTCACTGCTTTTAGACTTATCGCTCTGTGGCTTATCTTAACTATGAAACTAGCCGACGTCACATGCATTAAGAGGAACGGTTAGAGGCCTCGATTCTAAAAATAGAAAATGATACGAAATACTTATACAAAACTCTGCTCAAAATTTAATGAAAATAAGGAATCGATCACATTGTCTCCAAAACTGAATACGCACATAGCAAGGTTTATTTGAAAGTCCTAAACAATGTTATTCGAGTTTATATTAATAGGAACAATAAAATGCTTATTATAGAATATATTAGATTAAGAAACAAAATGTGGAATCAATAATAATTTAATTAACAGATTACAGAAGTTCTAAAATGTAATCAAAATTTCAAAAATCACAAATAGATAATTTCAAAAGTCAGAAATTAATAATTTCAAGGGTCATAAAATCAGAGGCACAAAATTTTGGGCCACCTTATAAGAATTGAGATTTTGCTACAACTATTTCTTTATAATGAATCTATATCATATTTTTGTTTCCTTAAGACGCAATTATAATTTATTTTCATAAAAGAATTATTGTTTAGAAGTGACAATACATTCCAGAACTAAAATTTATATTTAAGTTTCCGAAAATTGTTATACGAATGCCTAAATACAGTAACTGTCCATATGACTTTACAAAGGAAGTTTAGCACAATCTTGTTTGTATAAAAATATTGCACAGAAGTATAAAAAAGATTGAACAAAATGCAAATAAACATGTATGAGAGGAAAGAAAGAATTCTCATTTCGATTACCAAAGTAATTATGAAACACTCCTAAGGGAACCGCTGAAAAAATTGATTCATTTGCGTCCTCAGCAACAGAGAGCTGTTGTTCGGCAGAAACATTTCGAGGAGTCAGAGAAGCAAGAAATTAAAAGAAAACGTTTCATTCATAAAGCAAAAAAGGGAAAAGGATTACCTTAGTTAAAAAACATAATTGATAGCCTCAATATTTCTGGAATAAAATAATATTCAATGAAGAAAGCTTTTTCAATGTGATTGGAAATTATTATATGTTTGACGGAAGAATCTAACCTTGAACTACAATACTTCTTCCATATACCATCCTTCCTAGCGAGCATAGAGATGGTTTGGTTCTTGAATGGGGTTGTATATCTCCAACAGAGAGGGAAAATCAATTTTTACTTAAAGTCATGGTTAAAGCATTATACTTAGATGTACTGAAAAATATTTTAAATTTAAGTGTCCAGACATAAGGTTAAATGACAGATTTCATAGTTAAACCGAAGATATACAGCAAAAACCATTGAGTTACGTTTATTGAACACACGCAATTATAAAATACAATTCCATATTACACCATAATCTGAGGACAATATTGTTATAGAAAACTTGTGTTCTCAGAGGTAAAATTCTTTTAAAACATGTAATATTAGGAACAAAGACACTCATAAACAGTATTACAAGAAAAGTGAACAAAACCGTCAATTAAAAACCCAAAACTTTTTATACCATTGGAAAACGTTCGTATAGTGTTCTAAATACAAAATTAAATGCAGGGAGATATAAATTTATATTTTTTAAGAAACAAATATAAGGAATTATATAACGTGTATATTCAATTTCTTGACACAGAAATCTGTAACTTCTAAGTAAAAATTATGTTCACTAAAATGACAATTATTTCTCCTTTTTTTAGCCTGATGTATTCCTTCATGTATAACAACTATGTAATCGATTCAATAAATTTCAAACTTAATTGAATATTTAAAAACAATATTTCAAGACTTTGTAAAGATAACTTTAGATGCTGAATTTCTAAGTAAATTGAAAAAAAAATTGTAGTAAATTAAAAAAAAAAAAAAAAAAAAAAAAAAAAAAAAAAAAAAAAAAAAAAAATTTTATTTTAAATTTAAAAAAAAAAAAAAAAAAAACAGAATTCAAAAAATGTAAAATAGTTTCTTTATCTTTATAAATCAATGAAAGTAAGGAATATTAATGTTAACTGTAAAGTAACAAAATGTAAGCATTTCAATTTTTTAAAATGTGTAGGAAGGTATTGAACAAACACTACTTCCTTTTAGAATCTAAAATAAACCTATGTTCTTAAAATCCAAATCATATGACTAATAAAAGTTCTTGATCAAATACTTCTCGTATTTTACCAGTTACACTTCTAACAGTTCCAACCAGTATTTAAAAGTAAATTTGAAGCATTTCTGAGTTATGAAAAAGTTAAAGTATCAGTTTCCTCAACATTAAGCAATAGGTTTTTTCATAAAAAAAGACTATTTTAGTATTTTCCTCTTTCAATAATATTTTGAATTCTTAGCACTTAAATTTGTATTTTTCAAGAGAATAAAAATAAGTGAAACAACTCATTGCGCAATGATAATAATGCAATGAAAGCGCAAGGAATAACACATGGTTCAATAAGTTCTGAGACTACCCCAGAGATGGCGCTCGTAGTAAACCAGTAACCAGGTCTTTCTAGAGTACTAACCTTTGCTTGAAACGTGTCAAAATTTTAAGTCGATCGGACCAGAAACAGCTGAGTTATCGAGGTTGGAGTAAAGTGGTTTTGTAGTTTGTTTAAAAAATGGAAAAAACCGAGTTTCGTGTTCTGATAAAACATTATTTTTTAATGGGTAAAAACACCGTGCAAGCGAAACAATGGATTGAAAAATGTTACCCGGACTCTTGTCCATCAAAAGCAACGATTTGTTGGTGGTTTGCCGAGTTTAAACGTGGTCGTACCGACACAAATGACGCGGAACGCTCGGGTAGACCTGTGGAAGCCGTTACACCGGAAAATGTGAGTGAAGTGACAAAAATTATAATGAAAGATCGTAAAGTGAAGCTCCGTGAGTCGAGATTGCTGAGATGACACAGATATCATATGGAAGTGTATTTACTATCCTTCATGAAAAATTGAGCATGAAAAAGGTTTTTTCCAAGTGGGTGCCGCGATTGCTTTCGATGGAACAAAAACAGCAACGAGTCGATGATTCAGAAAGCTGTTTATCGCTATTTACTCGCAACAAAAAAGACTTCTTGCGTCGTTACGTGACCATGGACGAAACATGGATACATCACTACACTCCAGAGTCGAAGCGGCAGTCATCTGAGTGGCGCACAGCTGTCGAAAGCCGTCCGAAAACGCAGCAGTCAGCTGGCAAAGTCATGGCGTCAGTTTTTTGGGATACGCATGGCGTGATTTTCATTGACTACCTCGAAAAAGGTAAATCGATCAACAGTGATTATTATATTGACTTGCTGGTGCGTTTGAAGGAGGAAATCGCAAAAAAACGACCGCACAGTCTCGGGACTTATTGATCCATGTGTTATGCACAATTTACTGAAATAATATATTTTACATCAAAGTTATATACTTCCCAATATTACCAAGAAATCATATTCTGATCAACTTCACATGCATGCATATATTTAACATTCTGCCAAAGTATCTTTACTTTACCATAATAAAAAATTTTGATCGATTTAAAAATTCCTCAAATAACTGGAAAAATTGTTCTTTTGAAGTTTTTAAGACATTGCCTCGATATTAAGAGTTATTACATTTAATCTGAAATCAAGTCAGGATATTTCAAAGAACAAAAGAAAACACCATAAAAAGAAGAATTTTGATAATCCAACATGCTTTCATCTTCTATACAGAACTTTTTAGAATTTTTGAATGTTTTTTATAGAAGCATCTTATACGTTTAAATGTAAAGATTTAAAATTCATTGAAGTGTATTTTGGAAGAATAAATGAATATTTCATCCTCATATCTCTAAAAAATATGTATATAAACAAAAGCTAACTTTCTACTGTTTTCTTTATAATGTTGTGGCGATATTTGTTTTACATACAGTTTAACGGCATGAAATATACTGGAAAACGTGTCACATTCTTATTTGAATTTCATATATATATATATATATAAAGAGAGAGAGAGATTCAAACTACCAAGAAATATTTCTTTTGAAATACAAATAACACAAACCTTACAAAATCAATGGACTAAATTCACAGAATCACGTGATATATATTACAAACAAACCGGGGTGTTCTGTGTTTACATAGGATTTCATTTATAAATGGTTGATTCTAACTTGCTAGGCCCCGTTATTTATTCTCTTATTGTTATTATTCTAAGCCATCTGAAAAAATAAATATGATTTGTTAAAGTCTAGGTAAACACTTTCTTAATTATTGTAGCTTTCATGTAATAAATGCACATTTTATTTATCAGGGACATTCTGCTTAAAAAATAAAGCAACATTGAAATTAAAATTGGACTAAAGTATTTTCCTTTTTAATTAAGATACATAATTATGTTGTAACAGATATAAAAAGATTTACGATTTTAACAGGTGTAATTTGTGTTTTGAATTATAGTTTTTCTTAAATTTGGGAAAAGTCATATTTTCCCGAGGCCACTTAGAAAGAATTTTGGATTCGCACCAAGGTTTCACCAAAAGAGGGTATTTCAAACTAAACACTTGCAGAAGCGGAAGAATGGTGACGTCGTCTGTGGAAAACAAATTTTGAAACAAGATAGCGTTTTCACTGAAAAAAAAATATATGCAAGCATGAAGTTTTATTTCAAAAAATTCTCTTTAGTATTTCCTTCAATCAATAACTACATCATAAAATGAAATTCCACACATTGCCTGTACTTCTCAATACCGCAAATATAAAATAAACGTTAAAAACAAGTACTAACATATTAAAAATCTACAAACACTCCTCAAATAATATTATTAAATTAAATTTTAAAGAAGAGCAGTAAAAATACTTTTTTTAATACTAAAAAATCACAGCTAAATTAGAATGTTTTCATAATTATTACAAAATGTCTGTATGAAAGCCAAATAAATTTGCACCCATTATTTCAGCTTGTTGATACGGTTAAAGTCGGGAATTGCATGTCTCCTAGGCGATTGGTGACTTTTGGGACCTATAATGATTTAAGAGTGGTGATATAGATTATGGTAATCCTAAAAATTCTCAATGCTTAAGTCATGCACGTTTGGCGACCTATCACGGAAATTGCTATGTTTCGGCGCCAATCGCCTATGGGACCTTATTCCCGACTTAAACTGAATGATTCAATAATTATTTTTATACTACATCAATCCAAAATTTCAATTTTTCTATTTATTTAAGGTGATAAATATATGAAACGAAGTTTTGTGATAATTTCTCATTCATTTAAAAATAGTAAAATGTAAGTAAATTAAGGTTAGGAAGCATAACCCATTTCACAAACGCAGTGCAAAACAAACAATTACAAGACTTGTTTATATCAGTGGATATCACGTGGTCAAGTTATCATGTGATCGTGATGTCACATGAATTTAGTCCATTGAGTTGAAACATTGTATTATTATATTGTGCTGTTTATTTTAAGATCTAATTCTCTTGCTTATAAATATATTTGTCTTGTGTCACGAGAGTAATTCTTAACAAATATACTACGTTACTATCAGACCCGGCTACGCGTTGCTGTGGCTAAGTTATACATTGAATTATATCGTAGTAAACCATTCAATACAGTCAAATTATTATTTAGAAATAAAGACGAAAACGTCGTAGCCTATGTAAAAATCTACGGGATTGATATTTGAACCTTATGTCAAAATTTGTAGGTGATTGAAGAAAATTTTCTTGGATTTAGTATTAAGCACAAATCAATACAAAACTTTAAATTTTATATTTTATTCATCTCAGATTTATATATAGTATTTAATAAATGAGTAATTTATAAAGTTACTAATTGATAACATATAACAATATTTAAGGGGAATAAGTAGCGTAGATTATTTATTATTTTTCATAATTATATTCATCATTTGGAATTATAAAAATATTCAATTTTTAATTAATTTAAAGTTAATAGGTGCACAATATTTTTGGTTAACCTGTCTCTTGCTAACACAAATAGATTCGATGGTTTTCCCACATGTAAGCATGCAACATATATAATTTCTCATAGGAAAAACATGGATTTTCCAAGTCTAAGTCGCAAATTGACATTGTTTGGCCTTGAGACTTATTTATGGTCATGGCGAGAGCTAAATGAATTGGAAACTGAAGCCTTTTGAAAGGTATCGGAGATTCTGACGGTAACATTGGAATGCGAATCAACAGAACCATTTCTATAAACTTTCCAGTTAAAATGGTTGCTTCAAGAATATTTCCGATTATCTTTTTGATAACCAAACGTGTACCATTGCATAATAGAGGGGGATTCAAATTACGCAAAAGAATAATAGGGGAACCAGTCTTCAACCAAAATTTATATAGTGGCATTCCGGGCATATCCAGAGAATTTAAGAATTCCATTGGAAAATTTGCACTTTCGTTTTCATCAACAACAGTGTCGATTGATTTAAAAGACACCAGATTACTTGGCGGCAACTTGTATCTGGAAGTTAAGTTCGTCAACATCAACATTTTTGGTTAACAAAATAGCCCCATTTCTGAACCAGTTATGATCCAAGTGATTATTCTGTATGTCCGGGAAGATACTTTTAATTAATTCATTTTTTACCTGAACAACAGTACAGAAATTGTCTGGAAATTTAATAGATTGCATATTTGGTTATAGTTCTATTCTACCGTTTCCAGTATCTAGCAATTGTTCGGAAAACATTTGTGCAAATGGATTATATTGCAATTGTACTCTCATGTTTATGGTCTGTCGAAGTGTTTCGACACTTCGCCATAAGAACGATTGTTTTAAACATGCGCTAATCTCATCGGTGAAATTAGAGCAATGAATGACTGGTAAGGTCTGTCGGAAATCACCAGAAAGTAGTAGGACAGCACCACTGAAAAGCTTATTATTGCCTTTCAAATCTTGCATAGTTCTGTGCAATATTTCGAGTGAATGTTTGTAAGCCATTGTGCACTCATCGCATATTATGATTGAACTTTTTTCAACACTGCAGCTATTCCGCTATTCTTTTTAATGTTACATAGTGCGTTTGGTTTGGTATGAATGTCTAATGGCAGCTTGAATACTGAATGTACCATTCGCTCGCTATCTAGCAAAGTGGCAGCAATTCCTGACTACGCAACTGCCAATGCGATTTTTTATTGCGACAGTATCTTGGCAAGGATTGATGATAGTAAAAATGTCAACCATTAACTGTTCACAAAAATTCGAAAGACCTTGATTCGGTAACCTTAACTATCAACAAACGTAAAAAGAAGTATTCACATTGTTTTGGATGCACAGTGTAAAGCCGTCCCAATGTCTTGGCTTTGAATATGCCTGTAATTGAAGGATGTGGTTTTCCTTGTTTCCATGGCTTCCAATTTTTTTACTTGCTTTGTTCCATGTATAATAACGTAGAATATCAATGTATAGTAATGTTTTTTGCGAATTGGCCGATAGAATCAGGTTTCTGATACGATGTAAAAAATTCAGTTAGTAACCTTTTTGGAGGCTCAAAGATTTTTGGAGAACATTTCCTTCAGTGAAGTGCATACGTTGTATTGCTATATGCTGAACAGAAGGGACTCTTTCGTGAATAGGAAAACGAAGAATATGCCAGATAGATTCGTTGCTGCTGATGTATCTGCCCATTTGGTATCATGTTATTTCGTCATTTTTATTTATGCTTCCTACTTCAAATACGCGGTCAAAACACTGCCTTTATTAACATATTTACAAATGTATTATTTAACTGATTTTCCGAAACTGCAAAGTTCGACATTAATATGATCTGACATTAATTTGAGTTTAGCCCAGCCACTTAGCAAGATTTCAAAAAACGCTAAACTTAGTGATTTTTCAGACTGCACGTGAAGTCCAAGAGGCTGACCAGGGTAGCCACATTTGGCAAAATACCACCAAATAATTCCTGTGACCAAGGGTGGTTGGGCTAAATTGCATTCTAACTATATGAGCCATATGTTTGTAATGCAATTTATATGGAGCCATATACGCTTTTGAAAGCAATGGTGAGTACGATACCACCCACTGATTGTCAATTTCAAATTGGTTTGTAGAATTTGACTGTCGCATTGTGAATGTGTGGCCACTACTCTCAGCATTTAACAACGAATAACCGTCAATATCCGTGATAGTATCATTCGTATACTGCTTTGGGAAACGCTTCTTACATCTTCTATTACTTTAGTAACAAATTAGATGCTAAGCCAAATACCGATTATTCGAAAAGCTTTGTACCGTTTTGAAAACACTCAGGCAACAATTCAATGAGGAAATAAAATCATTTAAAATTTTAAAATTAGATACTATGTTATGATCTTTATTTTCTAAATCATCAATTGTTTTTGAATGTGACTGAAGTTTTAATTCACTTATTGTTGTTTTAACACATCTATCAGTGTTCTTCTCATCTACATTCTTCCTTAAACTTGTATATTCCAACAGAAATTCAATTTTTCCTATTAGCAATGCACTTTAACAAAATACTAATGCTAACCAGTAAAATCAAAAATATCTAACTCAAATTAATTTCTATCAAAATCAATCCCAACAATAGAAATGCGTACTATCGTAAACACAGTTTAAACTTTGTAAACACAATATTGTTGCCCAACGTTGTTGTGTTGCCAAGCGGCAGATCTTAAAAACACAAATGAAACAAATAATTTGCAGTAAAAAATATTGTGACCATATATTGAGGTAAAAACTATCCTATCTCTCAATTTGGACCAAACTGCACAAAGTGAGCAAAGTTTCATTAAAATCGGTTTATTAGCTTAAGAGTTCATTGCGGACAAACAACATGACATAAAATGTTTATATATAAAGATTAGTAATTTACAAAAGAAATTTCTGCTTTTGTTTTATCAGTTTTGAAACTGAAATAGACTTTATTTTTTTTAAGATAATAATCTTCAACAAAAATAAATTTTGATTAACATTTCTTTATTTCTTGAGAATTTAACTTAGGAAAAAATTATATATATCCACAACGTTTTTCCTTTAAAGTTTTTTATCTCTTGATATTTACTTGCACTTAAAATTAATTTGTTAAAAAACATCTGGATTTAATATATTTAAAGCATTTTTTAATAATTTGAAGTCTTGAAATTATAAGGAGAAACTTTTTAGAAGATAAGGTTATTTACTTTTTAAATAAATATATTTGATGACATCACTGGATACTTAAGAAGAAATAATTTAAATTGTTTGCGTCGGCTAACTCAATAAAAGGTATCAATCAATACTTTAAATGAAAGATAACATAGCTGGACGAACACACTACTGATCTACAAACACAAAAATTGAAAAATTCTAATATCACTTAAAACTTCTTGACTCAGCAGTATTGTCGTTTTGTCTTCGAAGTGGAGTATCCCGTGTATATGAGACTCAAAATTTGAATATCGCGTAATAGGACGATATCTACCAAGGTCTTAGCCAAATAATAAACCTAACCGGTTTTGAAAAACTAGCACGTGCTTTAATTTATTTTATTTTTTATTTATATTTTTTTTAAAAAATTTAATAAGTGAGTTAATAAATTTCTGTACATTTGTTAACAAGATTCTGATTTATATTCATTTATACATAAATGGATAAAAAGTTTTTTTTTCATTCATTGCAATTGCTCACTTCCCTATATATAATATATAGTTCCATACATATGAAAGACAGACTAATAAAGGAAAGAAGTTGTTTATTTAGCAAGTGTAGCTGTTTATTTAGCAAGATAACAATTTCAGACAGTATTTGGAACATTGTTTAATAGCTCTCTATTATTATCAGTAAAATAACATTACAGTAATTAATTTCATTTTCATATCAAAGTAACATTTACCAGCTTTAATAGCCTTTTGCCTAGTTTTCTTTTAATCTTTGAGCAAATTATAGGAAAATATACTTTTATTTTACAAAACAATTTTGCTAGTTATAGATATTATACTTTTAACTTTAAATAAAAGAATTATAAAAACAAGTCTAATTTTGAAATAACTACAAAAATTTTAATCATAGTTTTATTTCACTTTTGATTAATGTCAATACATTGATGTTACATTTAAATTTAAAAATGTTTGGTTCTTAATTAAGGAACTTATAAGTTGTTCGGCATGCAAACATATATCAGTACGAGGGTCTTCAATAAATCCTGAGAATTTCCAAGAAATTGTGCTTGTAGTATTTAAATGGTATGTTTCTTGTAAGCTTCATGAGAAACTAGAGAACGTTTGAGTCTCAGTCACTCGTATTCGTAGTCATGATGCCTTTCATACCTGAAAAATTCTTTGTTATAACTTTTTCAGTCGATGAGACCATCTTCATTTTTTTTTGGAAGATATTCATCAGAAGCAATCTCACTTTTTATTTTTACTCGATTTCTGGTGAATAATAATGAATCCTGGTTTCACGGTGATACCTCTATGCAAAATGATGTCGACAACTCGAAGAGGCATTAATCAAATTTTGATTTTACAAAAACTGGCTACCTAATTAAAATTAACTTAAGGATCAATGTCAAATTTATTGCGGCATTGATAGGTATTTTAATTGATACATTTATTTAATAGATAGCAGCACCTGAGATTAAGAAAGATTTACCTAAATGATATTTTCAAATACTTTTTGATCCACCCTTGAATCCCTGCCCATGAATATCTGGAAGTGTTTAAGAAGTATATTTCTTAATGAAATAATCATACTATGGTATTTAATGACACAATTCATATAAGATAAGCTAAAATAGTTAAACTTTATATTCATAATTATTTTACATTATTAATTAGCATCCTTTTTATGTATTAAAATAAAAATAAACGTTATTGATTTAATAAAATAAATTCCCTGCTGATGAATAAATGAATGATATACTTTCAAGTTCTTAAATATTTACACAAAATCTTAAATTTTTGAATTAAAACCTTTATTTATCCGAGCATTTAGAAGTCTCATTAAAGGGAATATTTACTTGACATCCACGAGCTAATCCTAATACACATACTGTAAGATATTCTAGGTATATTTGTATTGATAAATATTTGCAGTCACTTTTCAATAATTACCTCGTATTATATTGCTTCGTTAAAATTAATCTTTGAATGAGGATATGTATTCCATAATAATGAAGTGGAAATGATTTAATGTGCGCTGAGTGGGAGGATTTTATGTAAGTTAAAAATTCTTTAATAAGAATGAATACTTCGAAGAATAGTGGAATTTATCTGTAAATTACACGAAAATTTTCTATTTTGTAAGAAATTTGCATTTTCAATCAGACGAGAAGTATCCTAACATAATAAGTGATTAAAGGCATAAATACAATAATTATTGCTCACATTTAACGTTTCTAATGTTTTCTTTTTAAAAATGTATCGTAAAATTTGAATGGATCTTTAATATTACATGTATAACTTACCTAGAAGAAAAAAAGAATATTTACATTAAAATTAGCTTACGAATGTGAAAAATTATTTTAAGTATTTGTTTTCCGTTCATTAAATTCAAAACAATGACGGTATTCTAAATAGGTGATCATTAGCTGATGTCAAAAATGAAATATGCACTTGAGGGGCTGAATATCTTAACATATAATTAGAAGATTATGTTTCCTGTTAACGCTTTAAAACTCTTCTATTCAAAAGTCTATGTATCTTTTTCTGAGTCTCAATTCATGAAATTTCAGTCTCACAATTTGTTGAAAATTCATGCTTTAATTACGGTAATGTTTCTTTAAACAAGTGTTGTTTTTCTAATTATAAAAGTTAAATATTAATTATTTTTAATGTATTATTTTTTACGAAATACGAAATCTATTTTTTTAAAAAAATTGCTTCTTTATTTAAAAGATAGTAAAAAAAAAGATTAAATTTAATTTTACAGTGATTTAAACATATTTGAACTATCTAGGATATTAATACATAAAAAATATTTAAGTCCATATGGATAAGTACATATGGATACAAATCTATTGTAATAAAATACTATGCTAAATACATTGAGCAATTTTAAGCTGTAAGAAACTAATCCCTTTATTTCTCAATTAGAGGAACTAAATGAAAAAAATTAAATTTTGAGTGGAAAGAAATTTAAATAAAAATATAATAATTCATATAATTTATGAGGAATATGTGATGTAATTGATTGTTATTATGTGCTTGTGGAAAATGTATGAGAGTAAAGATATTTTTCAGAAATGACTGATTGCTTAACGAAACATTTTACTTTAATAAACTGGATTTGAATGGTAAATTTTGTGTAGCTTTTAATTAGTTTCTTCTTTAAGGCTTCGAAAATTTTGAACTTTTATCTGTTAAAAAATTATTGAGAAGAAACAAATGGATTTAAAACCATTTAAAAAACTTTCGAGTAAAAGTTATATTTTTATTTATCTATTTTTATTCTAAGCAGAGATAGATCACTATTGTAATTTAAAAATTACAATAAAATTAATGTTTTCAAATTTTTATTATAATTAACTGTGCAAAATTATATGTGCTTATGTTATATTAAATTAAATTACTTTATGTACTCAGTTTTATACACAAATATTCTATTAAAATATTCAAAATTTCTTATTCATCTTCATTACTTTCATTTTTAAGTAAATACATTATGTTAAAACTTACAAAAACTTTGTTTTGTATAAGTCACTTCTAGTCTATTATGTATAATCGTAGCTAAAATGACGTAAAACTATAAAAATTGCAATAATTTAGTGAGATAGTATGACAACTTTAAAAAGTAATGTACAGATTATTAGTAATGTAATTATATCCTGTTATTTTAGTTATAAATTAAGTGTAAAAATCTATATATACTTTCCAAATAGCTTTTGTGATCAACAATATGGAATAAAAATGTATTATTTATCAACGATATATTTATAAATGATCTACATGTAATAGACATCAAGATATATTTAATAGATATATCCTAGTGAATTATATTTTCTTATACAAAGTGGATACTTAAAATTATTTTCTATTCTCTTACAGTGATCTCGCCATTTCTTTTTGTTTCTGATGTATGTAATTTTCATAAATTATCAAGGACTATTTACAGGAGCTTTGGATGGGGAATATGTGTATAATGTCTTAATACTGCATTTACAGTGAAAAACGAAAGTAATGTCATACAATAGCTAATATTTAAATAGTATGCTGGAAAACACAAATATTATTTTGGCTATGATAGATCCGCTTTTGCACTTCCAGATATTCGATTTTTAAAAGAAATTTTTTTCAAATAATATAGAGTTAAAAGAGAAAAAAAAATATTCCTCCTTTTTCTTTTTCATAGTGATAAATTGAATAGAAGAATTAAATTTTTTTTAGTTGTCCAGTTATTCTCACATATATTTCAGAAATATTTGACAAAAGTTTTATAATATTTGTGCATTTTCTTACTTCGCTACTTACGAGAATGGAAAAACGTTGATTTCCATTTCACCTACAGTTTGTTTCAAAATTCTTAAGATTTCTTTTGTTTTGTTTTTCGAGTACTTTCTTTGTTTTTCAATTAATATATATCCATTTCTTACATGCATTCTCTTCATAAAGTTTTTGAGTATTAACTTTTTTTCATTGGTTGAAAAAGTTTTTTCAGTTAAAAATTTATTTGAGAATGTCACAAATTTGAAAAAATATGCATTTTATTAATGTACCTTATCCTAAAAGAAGTTTCAATTCCTTTTCCATTTCATTTAGCTCTACTGATTTGAGATTATCGGTAAAATATGGAAATATATTCTACAATAAATAACTTAATTCAGCGGTTATATTTATCTTGTTAAAAATCAAAATTAACGAAAACTTGTAAGAATGATGTTGAAAATTCAATAGGGGTGAAACGTGTCTTTCAAACGTGACATCAAACGCTTTGTTCCTAAAATGAATTCTAGCTAAATTCTAATGATAAATCCAGAGGGAAATTGTGAAAAATGAAAATATAGTCATTAATAATATCACAAAAGATCCTGAAATAAAATTTGGAAAGATTTTCTGAAGAGAAAATAAGAAACATTTTCAAAAACATTCAGCTCTAACTTTACTGGAAAGACAGCTATCTTAAAATTAAAAGAGACTTAAGATATGACAAAATGTTATAAAATATAACAATTTAAATTAAGTGATAAAAAATTACGTAATAAAATTTTCCAAGAATTTTATGAGGGAAAAATTTTATCAACTTATTAACGAATTATTATTTAAAGTTTTTTGACACTTTTCAGTTCAAACATAATTTTTACAGGTCGCTTTATTTCCATTCTTCATTTATAAATAAATGAACAACAGAAATGTAACAGCTGACAAATATCATGCATTAAAGCAATAAATGTATTATACAAGTAATTGATTGGATTTTTTTCTTTTCTGTAGTTTCTTCATCATTTGTTAAATTTACATAAACTCATTAAAATACAGATTAATGTCATTCGAATATTTCAATTTTAATTAGTAATATATTCTGTAATTTACTCTTAAAGACATTAACTGTTGGATCACATGATAATTTTTTTAGACATATTGTACAAAAGAAAGTTTGTTTTAAAATGTATAATGACTATATCAGTAAATTATATTTCAGTACTCATTTTTACTTTTCTTTTTGCATATTTAATGTAGTTATTTACATATATTAATTTAAAACAAATTAAAATATTTCTTCCATCTCCTTCTCTTTTAATCGGATTAAAGCGAAAAATAATATAGTAAAGGATTAATTCAACGCAGATTTAAAAAAAAAAATAAATAGTTAGAAAAAGTCACATGTACGATTAAATAGACTCAAGGTGTAAATATTAGTGAATGATTTGGCTGCTAAGGTTCTGATAAATTTTCAAAATCGTAGCTGGATGTATTCCTTTTTCATAGACTAATTAGTTTGAAATTAAAAAAAAAATATTATTTGCTTAAGAGAAAAATTTGAAATCTTGTAACTTAGTTTTTTTTAATTCTGTTATATTATTATTCTTAATAGTAATCATTTTGGAGCTTATGACTAATTTCTTTGAACTTCCTTTAATTCACCAATGATTTGAATTTGTTAATTACATTTTCATTAAGACACGGAAGTTTACAAAAATTCTATATTTATAGAATTATTTTATAAAATGTTATATTATTCCTTCGCTTTTCATGCATATATTGATAAACATTATTTTAGCTACACAGTTTTAAATACTGAAAATCGTTTTAGTTTGGTGTAGTTGTGCAACATTTCTTTAAAATAATTTGCTTTAACAAAATGCATTAAATAAAGATTTATGTTCAATGACTTTCAATAGTCTATTATTACATTTAAATAAAAATCAGGATATTTTTACACAAAATAAAGTTTAAAAATAAGCAAAAGGATCTCTTTTCTATTTTTTATATCTTTATGCGTATGCAATTGCATGAAGTGTGTGTACTGTTGTTGCAATACACTTATGTTTTATTATATCGAGAATAAAAGAAAACCTTTTATGAACAACTGAAGTGGAAGAGTTGTGGGTTACTCACCTTAATTCTTAATGGATATACCCAGACATGAAACATATAATATTTTTATTCTGTCTCTTATGAATTTTGTGACTTTCTGTTTCTCAGGAATCTATACTTAATACTTTATATCATTTTCCTTCCCCAAAACATTATTCTTCAGTTAGGTTTTGCATTATCAAGAGGATAGATGTCTCAACTTAAAAAAAGGACTACTTGACCTGATCCGATTTATATTTCTCATTCACATAACTTTCGCAATGACCTCGTCAGTAAAATTTATTTATTTTTCTTTATGTTAAACGCCTCTTTTCTAATTTTCTTTATCATATATATATATATATATATATATATATATATATATATATATATATAGATAGATATATATATGTATTACAAATTCTATAATAAAACAACTGAAATCAGTCTTAAAATTAAATCTTAAACCTGGACCTGTATTCATTTTTACATGATTATTACAAATAATCGATTTCCTGTATGAAAATGACAAGTAAAGATTTAAAAGTGTTTTTGGTTTTCCATTCAAGTTATTACTACTATAGTTAAATAAAAATAAGCGTAATTTTGAGTTACAGTAAAAAAGTTTTATAGAATTCAGAAATTTTACATCTTTTTAAAGAAATATTTTTATTAAAATGATTTATGTATATATGACTAAAATATTATTACAAATTACTCGAAATAGGTATACATATTTAATTAAACCTCTTACTAATACTAGTTTGAATGTCATAACTAATACTCGTATACCTCAGTTTGAATTTTAAAATATATTGTCATTGATATTTTTCCACTTTCAAGAAACGACTATTTTTGCTTTCTGAGTTAACTACTTTCATTAAAATTGTACTCACAGGAAATCATGATATTTAGGTAAATATAAGCTACCTATAGTTCTTCATTCAATAGCCGTTGAAATAACATATTCAATAGTCTCTGGAGTGTTGCTCAAATATATTATGGTGCCGAAAATTGCTTTGGAGATGAACAAAGACGATTTATTCAACACCTACTGTTGTATAGAAAGGAATATTTTGATTTCTCATTTGATTTCTAAGTTTAATAACAATGTTTTCATCTGAATTCATTAAGGTATATTTGAACAAATCTGCTAAAGAGCTTTTTAAATATATGTTGTAATCTCAAGAATTATTTTTTAATTCTTTCAAACTACATGGAGGGATGTAGATATTCAGCAAAGATTCAGAAGAATACTTTCACTCACAGAAAACTACATATACCTTTAACTTTTTATCACCCAAATGTACAAAGAAAATTTAAAATAATACTAATAAAAACGGATAGCTTAAAAAAGGATTCAGTACCCTCTAAATTATCGTATTCTAGGTTCATACAATAACTTGAAATTCTAAAAAAAACTTTTTAAGTGTAATATATAGGCAAAAAACAAGTATTCAGCTATGTATTACATTTTTCTCCTCAAAACATGTTATTTCTTCCTTTTGTCATCTTAAAAAGGAACATGTTAAGGAAATATAAATAATATTGATTGATTAATATTATTTAAAACTCTTTTAAAAACTGTGAATTTTAGTTGCAAAAATTTCTATTCACTTTTAAAAGTTAAAGTACATGATTGCAAACAATAAGAATAAATAAAATAAAATTTAACTGAAAAATATAGAATCGCTTCAATATAAAATAAATCTAATAATTCTTCAATTTCAGCTCTGTTAAAAAAATTTGAAACTTTCTAAAAATTATTCTTTGACTAATGCAGAACTGACAAGCTGAAAACATGAAATCATATCGAAATTGTTTAAAGTCTATCCATGTATTATTAAAGTGCAACACATATTGAGGGAACATTTTGAAACTTAATATTCAAATGATATGAATAGTAAGTAAAATGATAGATGCTCGTTCACAAACAGATGCTTCGAATTTACAAAAGATATTGCAAGAGATTCTCTGGAACGATACAAATCATAATGCACGAACAATGAATAAAGCGCATTACTGGAATAACTAATATACATCTGACAATAAAGTATTTGAAATATCAGAGAAAATGTTGATCAGAAAGTCACGAAGACAATTAAAAACTATGTTAGCGTCTTTTCTTAATGTTTTATTGAAATAATTTGTAACAGAAATTATATTTTGTATAACTTGTGATTACTTTTTATTTCTTCAAAAAGAAATAAACATTTTTCTTTGTAAATATATTTTAGAATCACGTAAAATAAAATTTTACCATTTTTGATTATTTCTTAATTTGTTTTTCATTATCTATGTAATCACAGTTTAAATGCTCTCCAAACAATTCCATAAATTAAAATTGAAAATTAATACCATATTTAGGTATAAATTTTTAGACACGAAATCAGGCAAAATTACAAATCTCATATGAAAAATAGCTATTAAGTTTCAATTCTGTTTATATTGTAAAGACTTCATGTTAAATAGTTATGGTACGGAAGTAAATGGAAATGAATTGATTGACACAGTTAGTCTAATAAATTTTCAGTTGAGACTTCCTTACATGTTATTTTAAATGTTCTCGATGTTTTTATTCAATTTTGTGAAAACAATCAGGATACCACTTTTTAGAAAACATTCACACGTATGCTTCACTAAGAAGCAAATAATATTGATGTTTGTTTTCCGTGTTGTAACATATATGCTATGTTCAAAATAATTTTTCAATTATAAGAATAAAAATAATTCATAACATTCCGAATGAATCAGATTCGTCTTATAATAATTAAGAAAAGTCTCTCTCTCTCTCAATCATTACTGCAATTAATCCGTAACTTAAGTTTTGCACCTAATGTAATAAGTCTGAAAAAACACTTCAATACAAAATAAATTTGCTTATCTTTGTTAATAAGATATATCCCGATAATCAGAATTTTTAAAATAAATCTGCTTAAATCAATTCAACAATATAACATACCCATCGGATAGCACTGTCTTAAATCTTTCAATTCAAATTTCTGCATTAGGTTATATGGTTTAATTTAGCTCAAAAACACTGATTCAGGTATTGAGTTATACCCTGTTTATATACAGTATTTTGATCTATTAGTAAAATAACAATATTAAGCTTCGGAGGTAGATTGACAAATTGAGTTCTTGTGTATCGTCCAGTAAAATGATCTTCATTTAAAAGTATTTACCTTGAAGATAGTATGAGTAAAGACTTCACTTGATCATGAAATAACTCAAAATTAAATCTATATTATCTTTAAAGTAATTTTAATTATCCTTTTACTATAAAAATTCAACAAAATGCAATTGGCTTTATACTAAAATGACAGTTTTTATACATAACTAGTAATTTTGAAAATATTTTTATATCCGATGAGACAACTAACTATAAATACTATTTAAATCTAGAATTGCAACCTATCTGCCGTGATCATCTACCAGACAGCTAACAAAAGGGAGAATGTACAAAAATTATTTTGAATAAAAGTAAAAATTTTCTAGGAATTTGAGCAAATGTATTTTTAAAGAGGAATGTACAAAGGGATGTTATTTCTCTTTATATTAGGGCTATATATGTTAACCAAAAATATGAGGAGGGCTGAGAAATTATTCATAGTAACTAAACGTTTATTTAATTTGATTACCTTAAAATACTTATAAATAGTGAAACTTTATCGCTGAAAATGAAAGGAAAAAAATAACGTAAGGAAAATATTCATACTTATACAATGCTCTTAATACATGATACTACTTTTCTTGATTCTAAATAGCCTTCTGGGATTTTTAAGTATATCATTTTAAAAAGAATTAGGAATAAAAATAATATTGTTCTGAACATTGATAGTAAGACAGCAGGATAACTATCGAAGGGCGTGGCAAGAAAACATTATGTTTCAAAATAGAGTTTTGACCTTAAATGTTATTCCTATACTGCGAAATATTTGTTGGAAAGTCTATTCAAGAGTTCATGAAATTGATTAATACATTTTGTAATAATATAATTTTTGGAGCCATGTTAACTATGTGTGACTGGACTTATAACTTAACTCATCTCAAATTTTAATTTCAAATTAGACATTGTGCTGCTTACTTTAGCTAATAGATTTTAAATATGAAACATAACTGTAACGTTCCCAGAATTCTGGAACCCTTCTGAATACGGAGAAATCGGAATGTAAACAGAAATCTGTAATACTGGAACTGTATTTGGATGCAAATTGAGATTTCGTTTAATGTCTAAATATGAATTTATTTACATATAAAGAAGATTATGAATTGTAATATATCCCAACATTAGGAAATTTTGTCATCAGATGTGGGGAAATATATGAACTCACAATTATATTCACTTGAAGATATTTTGATTGAGGATGTGTTATTGTCTAGATATGTCTTATTGTGATGTTTTGGAGAACTGTGTAAGGTGTTTGTGGATACAACTATTTAAAGAGGATATACTATCCATTTTCTGAAATGCATTTTAATGAATTTCATGAAAATCTTTGAACAAAGATAACAAATCTATACTTCTAAGATTTTATACTGGCAGAGTTTATCGTATAATTTTCTCAGCAAAATTAATTCTGTAATAATCAGAAAATCTTTGAAGGTTTAGCTAGGAATACAGTTTTATAAGCTTCTCTTGTGTAGTTTTTAACGGAATATTAAATCCTTCCTCCGGAAGATACCGGCAAAACTCCTGTAGAAAAGTTAGTGATAAGAATTCTTTCTAAATACTGTTCTCCTCAAAAACCTTATTTGTTTGATCATAATGAGGTGCAAAATCTGAAACGGACAACAGGTATGTATGATATTGTATGCATGTCTTTTAAACTACATTTAAATAGGTGGTTTAAATAACAAGCATACAATATCATATTTAATTTTTCCTGTATGAATTTTAGAATTATTACCCTGGTAAATGGCCTTTCCTGAAGGAAACACATTAATTGCACCGTATAGTGCTCCATATCATATGAAATATCCTCATTTTCTTTCGCATTACCCGGAAATTTAAGATGACGACCGAAACTTTCAGGAAACAGTGGTAATGGTTCCAAAATTATTTTATTCATCTGTAGCAATCCAAATGATATACTTGTGAGGGCATTTTCGAAACATTTATTGTGGGAAGAAATGTGTTGAGAATGATTCAGACATCGTTCATCCTAGGCTTTACAATATTGTTACTATTTGGAAAATCATTTATCAGTCATAAAAGTAAAATACGATTTTGATCCACGATCATAACTGTACAATTTTGGAATTGCTACTTCTACAAAAAAAATATAGTTTGAGTAGTTTCCATCATTGGTAATCGTTCATACAAGAACCTGCAGGTACTAGTTGGGTTCTCGAGTCATTTTGGGTAAAATTGAATTTTTTGATGCGACTATTATTTTATAATCTTACTGTACCTTACATTAAGATTTTCCATTCGATCACAGTCAAATATGACAACTTTATTTCAAATGTAAGCAATCTGCCCTCAAGACTTTCGAAACGTTGCTCGAAGTACAGCCACAAAGTGACAAAGTACTGCCTCTTTCATTGTAGCGTCTCAGTGATTATCTTTAAATTATCTTACATGCGTATATAAGTGTTGAATGCGTTTGATAGTTAACAGTCTTTTATAATTAAAGCTGGTTGGGATCTCAAACTTATTTAACAATAAACGCAAACATTAATAGTGAAAAGTAAATTGAACAGTAGTATTGTAGACCTGCAAGTTATTTATCCGAGTCAGTACGTTTCCAGCAATTAAACTCGTCCAAATCTCGACAGATTTCCAGCGCATACGACGTTTCCATTCCTTATTCTACGTATTCTACAAGTATTATTTAGGAACTTCTATGTACTGTAACGTTTTTGTGAATGCATCATCCCTACAGAGGCTGAAAAATTTCGTTAAAATCGTTTTAGGTTGTGTTGTAGTTCTGACACGGAAAATTTTGTTCAGTAAAATAAACACGTTCACCTTTAGGCAAATACATTGCAAAATAGATTACTGTGGGATGTGTTTCATTTAAATATAAGCTTAGATTTCGCAGTTCTGCTTCATTGGTACGCATATATCGGCTCGTCCGAATTATTTTCACTTCATCTCTAGGATTAAAATTTATAATTTTGGTTTTTCGAACATGAATTGTTTGATTATTGACTTTGTTTACATATTTACAAGTATATTTTATTGTATGCACTGAATTATAAATTTCTATATTGACATGTGCATTAATTTTTTTTAAAGAATTGAAGAATAGGGCACAAGCCACTGGTTATGAATTAAAATTTCTTCTTTACTCTTTGAACTTCAAACTTAGCTGTGTACCCTCCGTCTTGCAGTGATCGTCGTATGAATCAGGGATATCTATTCTCGTTGGTTCTCTCTAATTTCCCGAAAGTGCGGGAGGGTACATTTTGGTACATTTATCTTTCATGTACGGAGATAATGGCTTCAATGCACCGCGTGGCCCATAGATCATATTTTTAACATCACTATTGTATAAACTTTTAATTATTGCTGGTGTCTGGTATCCCTGCCCTGACGATCTTATCAGTTTGATTAGGCCATAATGTTTCATTAAGGCAACACAATAAATATACATGAGGAAAATCACACTTGTGCAACTCCATTCAATACATTTCTGTAATTTTATAAGCAATGCTACTAACTGTTGGACATTTATTTTAAGAAACTCTATCAATGACATCAGGTCCGTTAGTTGCTTTTGGTCAGTCATAAGCTCTTCCGTAATCTCTGTCCAAAATGGATTGCATGTAAGGGTAATAAGCAAATATTTTCGGTAGTAGTTCTGGACAAACGCAAATGTATCTTGCTTACACTGATGTAAGTATTTTAGACTATTAGCAAATGACGATAGAAGGATTATCATTTGTCCCAAATTATTAAGATACGCTTCCACATAATTTTTAATAGCATCTTGTAAGCGAATTTGTTCTTTGATCTCAATTTACTCTGATTCAACGATACATATCTTAAACGTTCACTTTTCAGTTTTACATACATATCTATGTAGAACTGGTTCAAAATTTGCTTGTAATATACCGTTCATTTAAAATCACTTCATGTGACCATGATTTGACATACATAAAATTCCATGCAGGATACCTTCTGATTTAAAATCGAATGTCCAGTGACAGGATCAACTTGGCGAATGTCAAAACTGTGTATTCTAATCTTTCTTTCCTTACCTTTCTAAAAATTGGATACTGAAGTGTATCAATATATGTACGTATCAACAACTCGAGAACGCGTACTGTCGTGAGAGCATATCACGATATCTAGCGAAGCTGTGCGTACATCGCCTGCCATCACAGCAGGTACTTTGTTGGTAGTTGGAGCATTGTAGCGTTTAGCATGCTGCTTTGGATTACTATTTTGCAGCTTGTAACAGACAAGTTCTCCTAAGCAGTTTTAAATTTATCAACCAAAATATTGTTAGTGTGTAGTAGCTTTTTATATTTTGTATTATTTCTCCCTGAACTCTTTGAATAGTTCTCAAGTGTCTTTCAGTATGAGCTTCTTCATAACTCAAAAAACAAATATGTAGAAAATTTGGATACATATTTGGTTCAGGAAGTAAAGACCCAATTCTGTGATAACCTTGTCCCTTAAAAGTAAATGGTGAAAAACCCAGCATTGCTAAAATTTTGTCAACATCAAAATACATATGAAAACCTGATTTATATTTTCTGAGATTAGTCAGAAAATGATATGATTGATCTGTTTCATTGAAAGATTTTTTTTCTTAAATGTGCTACCGATTCCTCTCTAAGAGGAATAATGTCTTTACATCTAGAACAGCACAGTCCATTGTTTCCTTGCCATTTCACTGCTTCAAACAATTTACAATCATAATTCATTCTACACAATTTGATAAGATTATGACAGCATTAATCAAAATTTTGGTCGTAATTAAAGTAGCGCTTTCAAAAAAACTCCCATTAAGTTTTTGTAAACTCTTGTCTGTGGTGGATCATTCTTTCAGCTAAAATATAGCTGCGAGCATCATTTTGAGCAATAACCGCATTAGCTTGTAAAAAAGTTCAATAATTGGCTTGCTACTGACGTCTATTTTCTGCATACTTTGGCGTTACAGCTCATCGATTATCAGCCAAGTAATTTGCATGCAGTTGAAATTGATATTATGAGCCTTTTAGCGTTTTAGTAGCCCGCTAGTTGTTTGATGGATGACCTGCTCAAGTCTTCGAATCTCGTTATCAGAAAATGTTTCATTTTAAACTTTTTTCATTGCTTGAGAACAATTACAACAGAAACACTATAAAATTAAGAAAATAAATTGAATATAATAAGCGTTCAGTTTAAGAAACGTACAATTGAGTCAAATAATATCGAAACATAACATAAAATTTTTTTCATCCCCATGCATTCGGAATACAATAATTCCTCCAAAAAAGATTTATCAATCCCATTTAATGATGAATGATAAGAATTGAATTTTTTTACCTCAAAATATACTAAAACACAATATCAACATAAAAGTTTTCCCACGTCCTCTTCCATAACATAATTCTCCTTAAAATCTTATTTCATGATTCATATATATATTTATATATATTGTATTTTTTCTATTTTTTGATATTAAATATATTACACGAGTTTGATTATTTATTTCAATTCTTACATGAAAGTACATCTAAAATAATCAATTTTTCATTTCCAAATTGCTTCTTTAGGAATTTAATTAGAGATCAAAAACATATTTTTTAAAGAAATTCATAATCATTATCATATTGCAAGACATTTAAAAAATGATTTTAAGATGTTTAATAAAACTTTAAAAAATTCTGCAATTCTTGAGAAAATTATTTTTTAAACGAAAAATAATGTTATGACTTGAAGGAAAAAATGAAATTCCATTTTGTATCTCGTCCACTGCGATGCATTTTCCCCCTCTACACGTTTTGGTAAGGCTTTATTTATATATCGATTTGGAACCCCTTTTGAAAAAGCCACTCAGATCAGCTCTTGCACATCGTAAATCAAGTTTAAGTCCAAACTTTTCCACTTTTCAAATCTAGAATACGGTATTAATACTTTTTTCATAATGATTTGTACGAAACGTTTTCTTTCTGTCTCTCAAAAGAATCGATTTTTTTTCCTCCCTAAGAAAAAAAAATGTAACCTTTTTCTTAGGAGGAAGTTTTGATACCTTTTTAATTCTAGCTACTGTGGTTTGTAGAAATAAAGAGAGAGCTTCCTTCTCAAACTCACGCACACATAAACACACACACTCACACACATATATATATATATATATTAGTTAAGTATAAAAATGTTTTCTTAATTATGGGAGAAAGTTTATGTGAAAAGTTTTATTAAATTAGTTGTTAAAAAAATTGTGAATCCCAACTACATAATATCAAAGTTTATTAATATTTAATATTGCTTTTTTTTCTGAACTATAGTTGTTATATATTACATTTAAAAAAGTTAAACTTTTTGAAAATGAAATCGTTATCTAAATCGTTATATTTCTTCTTTTCTTTGTTAATGAAAGTTTTCAACATTAAATATAATTTATTTTTTATTAATGTTAATGCGTCTTCTATCTGGTACAGCAATTTAATATATACTGATGGCAAAAATTAAAGTCACAAATTTGGTTTTCATTTGGTTTTCAATAACTGAAAATTTTTAATAATACAATTGATAAAATATGCATTGTATATATTTTGAATAATAAATAGCTTAATATTAGCAAATCGTGTTGGGAATAAATGGTGTTTAGCAATAGTTTTGAAGAAACTGGGAATCTTACCTGTGGTGTGAATATTGCATTAAAACCCACAAGTTTGATTGATTGCAGTGAGAATGAGTTTTCATAATCTTTTAGATCATTCAGTGATATAGAGCGCCGTTTACAGGCTAAAGTTGGACAGTCTCAAGAGGATGTCGTTCGAAATTACAAGAGGAATCGATATGCAGGTAATGGAATTGATTCCAAATAAATGGTACTATCACCAGGAAGTTCAAGAGTGACGACACATGTAAAAAATTATTACTTGACAATAAGTGTACAATTATGTATGTGAACGATAGCATAGCTTCCTGGTAACTTTTATGCAGCCTCTAGAGCAGGAATTTCCTAGCAAACAATATACATACCCGTAACAAAGACACACCTTTTTACACGGCATCCAGTGCTGTCTCTTTCTGAGTATATCACTCAGGAAAGCCCGTTTGCAATGAAGCTGAACCCACCTTTCTTGTAGAATTCCTGCGTGTTCCTACCATTATTGAATCGAGATTCAGCACTCACAGTGATTGTCAGTAAATGATATTGCAGAGAGCATTTTATTCGCAATGATACATTTAACTTAATCGAAATCGACCAATTTGGTAGCAAAAGAATCCTGGTGTAAAGTGGCATCATACTGGAAGTGCTTGTACGCTTCATGTTTTTGATGCGGTTAGTGACACTACACAGCACTATAGGGATGAGATCCCTGAATCGTATATGAGAGATTTCGGGGTCTTGCAGTAATGTAATTTCTTTTTTATGGACTTTAAAGTGAAGCCACACAAAGTTCACGTTAAAAAATTTCCTGAAGAAGAGAATGTTTACCGTATAGACTAGCTCGCAGTCTCTGGATCTCAATACTATAGAATGTATATAGGACGGTCTAAGAAAAGCCATTGCTGAGGTTATCCCATCCCAGGATCCTCCAGGTTTTAAAAGCGCATTTATTGAAGAATAAGATTTATCACGTCTAACATTTCTTCGCATCTTCATTGACAGTATGATGGCTTGTTGTGAAGCTTGTGCACGGACTTTTCCTGAGACAAAGCATCGTGATTTGACAGATTTTGATATAACTAGTATCTCAACAAACAATTAAACTCTTTGTTCTATTGCTATGCTGCTATGTGTTTTCTCCTATGGCAATATCACTCATTTCAATATTTCGTAACTATGACCTAAATTTTGGACTCCGGTGTATAAAGAGAAAGATCGGTGATACCGATATTTTAAGATACAGTGCTAAAAATTGACGATTAGTTTTGTTTTTGCATCTTAATGTATAGAATAAGCCGATAAAGAAAGTATCTTTTATCTTTTGTTTTTTAAAGGGATGCCTGTTAGCCTGTCATTTTTTTTTTTTTTTTTTTTGCATATATCGAAATTTGTTGCTTTAGAAAAAAGTTGTTTGTAGGTACTACAAAATTTCAATGGAAGTAACAGTGTAGAAAATAAATGCATCTAAAAATAGTAAAACCAAAAAAATTCTATCAATATAGGGAGATGTAACATATTTTGTTTTTCAGCATGAAACTAGAAAATATAAAATAAACCTTGTACTTTCATGGAATTTTAAATATTTTTCCATATTTAAAAAAAGTTCCATTTTCCATATTTAATAATTATTTTTTTATTTTAAATAATTACTGATACGTTTACTATCTTAGAATATTGGTAATTACCGTGACCTTTACTGGTAAACTTTCTAAATTATGGTCCTTTATTTCGACTGATAGATCTTTATATCAAAGCAAAATAACATAAAGATAACAATGGATGAAAAAAACTGCACGAAAACAAAAGAGGAATCTAAAAAGTTAGATTCAATTTTCAGTCAATATTATTTATGATAACGTTATCGAAGAAAATAAAAACTATAATTTTGTAAGCCATAGTTTTAATTACTCTTACAAAAACAATATGTGTTTCGCCATAGGAAGTAATTTGTACTAAAAACGCTTTTAGAAATATCTATACGAAAAGAAGTGATAGCTTTTTTTAAAGATTTTCACAGATGTTTTCGAAAAGGGAGGAATAGTTTCTAAAGATCCTTCATAAGGAGCGTGGAGTCAATTACTGAAGTTCTTGTCATGTATGCCTTGCCCCCTTATAAAAGAAAAAGTATTCAAAGAAATTGCGATCGTTTCAAGAAATTAATTTCGACTTTTAGTCACGCATAATACAGATCTTAGTTATTTGATAGACTAGAAGATAGTTTAGAAATTTTATTCCTACAAACTAAGCTGCAAACATCAAATACTGTTAAATAGTTTGTATCTCAAATACTTTGGATAGTATATTTTACTTTCAAGAATTCTAAATTATAAAAATAAACTATAACTTAAACTGTAAAAGGAATTAAAAATAAAGTTAATATTTCTTGATCAATAATTAGAATACAAAAAAATAACTCAGCATTATACTCGTACTTTTATATTTATTTATGCATGTAATTGCTTTATTATGGTCCATGAAATACAGAATAAATTTTAAATTTTACATTAATTAAAATTATAAAATATTCTCAATTAATTAAAAAATACGTTCGCTGTACTAGAAGCATTAAAAATTCACTTTTTTTCACTTAATGCTTAATCCTTTTAAAATATTACAGAAAGTTGATGCAGGACATGTTTTTTTTTTAAAAAATTATTATTTCTTTCTAAATACCATCGAATGGTTAATCTACGTCTCTCAAGGCTACTCTAACCTCCTTATAATTGAAATTAATAAATTAGGTACATTTCGATATTATCAGTGATCAATTATTGTTATTTGTGATCATATTTGTGAAAATTATGAATGTGTATATGTATTTACGTATATTGTTAACTTCACAGAATATATTTATATATATATATGTTCATTGACTGAAAAATTTGTGCACTAAGAAGTAAGTGTGGGATTGTTACGAAACTTGACATGAGAGTACGTGTCAAGCAGATATGTAAATGATTAGAGAAACATCGTGATTGTGGCATTACGAATGGCACCAGCGTGCTTCAAACTTCGTTCTCCTTGGAATATGAAACAGGCAAGCAGAGCTTGTTTGCGTGTATTTAATCTGTAGAGGATGGATGCTTTTCTAACTGGAGATGTCATTACTCTGCCATCAGAGACAAATATGAGCTGCTGTGTGAATACAAGAGGGGACGAATCATAGGGATGATGTAAATCTGGTGGCCAACTCGGCAAGTACCTTGCCTACTCCAGGTTGTCCTGACTTTACTGTGAAGAGGTGTTGGAACCATTGCAGAACAGAGAGGTCTTTTACACCGTGACCAGGTTCAGGATATCCTCGAAAGACCATTTGTCAAGAAGACCGTCACATCATACGTCTCGCACACATAGCGGTAACTCTCTTAATGTCCGCCATACATACACTGGCAGAACTTTCAGTATGGACCTTTAAGTCAGTCTGTACGAATTACATTAGCATTTATAGCAACTGGGGAACAGATGTCGCAAGACATCATACGGGACTTGTATGCCTCAATGCCAGACCGTATCACATCATGCATTCATGCTAGAAGTGGCCCAATAGGGTACTAAACCTCCATTTTGTTTTGTAACTTTTTTTAAAATAAGCGATCATTTGGCTTTGATTTTGTAACACCTTACTTACATTAACGTTGTACTAACGTATGTAAATTTTTGTTTTATTCAAACAACTCATTCCCTTAGTAATAAATAAATCTTAGTAATCTTAGTAATAAAATAAAGGTCATTTTCATAAAGTATAAAAAATTTTAAAATAAATATAAGTATTAATTTGATCACTTTTATTTGATTTGCACACTTTATTTGATCACTTTGTATCTTATTGAGAAATTTTAGTATTCATATTTGAAACATATATGATATTGTAATATATGATTGTTGAAATGAATTATCATCTTACAAAATATTTGAAGATATTCTGTATTAAAAAATGAATTTTTGGTAATATATTTCAAAACTTCTCAAGAATTTCCATAATGATAAATATTTATAAAACATTGATAAAAATAAACATTAACGGTTTTTTTCAATAAATCCATACATTGGCTCTATTGGTAAAATAGGTTCAGTGATGTTTTTAAAACATTCAATGGCTAATTTTGAATTAATTTCGTAATATGTGAATATAGGAAACATTTTGAATTCCTCGCATCAGTAATAAATAAAATTGCCTAAAAATTGGCAAAATAACATATTTTTCCTAATAAATTATGACTTCGTAGGAAAAAGCAATTTGGAGATAGAAGAAAACAGAAACTCGTTTTCTGTTTCGAAGAAAATTGTATAACAAAAAATCGAATTTCTACTGTCTCATACATTTTTCATTTGCTGTGAATATATTTTCCCCTTTATTTCATTTCAATCCAACGAAAAATGTGAGTTATGCTAAAATATAAATTATTCTCCTTTTTCCAGTAATTATTTACAATCTTTAATCCATAAGGCTTAAATTCTTAAAATATGAATCATAATTATAAATTTGTTTACTTATTTCATAAATAAACTAGGTAAATAGAACCTGTTTGATCATATATAATTTTTTTTTCAGATTTTTTTTATTATTATAATCTTTTCTTTTTTAAATTTAAACATTGAAACGCTTTATCTATAGCAATAATTGCGCAATTAGATAATGAACGTTTTTTAAAACTCTTGAATTTTCCAATATAAATATCTGAATTTTTCACATGCACATGTAAGATATTATTTAATGATCGTAATGTGATGTCTGTGCATATTATTTATGGAGGAAACATTGACAAACATTAATGTGGGGGAAGTACATATCGTTTTTCTTAAATACATGTTACAAATAAAATAACATCCACGTCTGCTTAGTTATAAAATGGTTAATATATGTTCAAAATATGAGAGATCTAAACTTTTAAAATTAATATTTATATAATATATCTTTACACAGTATAAAATTTATAATAAAAACAATAATTTATCCTTTAACATTGAAGAAAAGTCAGCTTCACCTAATCAATAGAGTTAATGAAATGAATTCCCTCTACATGTTAAATATTTTCATGGAAATGAAAGGGTCTTTAACTCATCAATTATAAAAGAACATTGTTTTGTGCATTCCTATTACCGTAATGAAGATGAGAATTGCAACAACATATATATATAGAATTAATTCTACAAATCACTACAACAATTACATTCGAAATATAAAAACAAATTAAAATAATTGAAAGGGAGAATAAAACAAAGTAATGCAACAATACCATAACCCATTTAGATTACATATTAAACAGGATTAAGATCTGGAGACATTGCAAGACAATCCATTCGGTGAAAGTCTTTTTCTTGAAGAAAATCATCAGCTACGTGATCTCTAAGTGGCCTCGAATTATCATCCATGGAAAGAAAGTCCGAGTTTGCAGCATTTGAAAACAAGTCATATAGATTAAAGTGACCTTATCCTCACAGCTTTGTGTGGTGACACTTCTTGCATCAAAAAACGTGCACTGATGTACAGTTTCTCAACGTGATACCACCCCACATAGACAAGGTTCCCTAGACCACCAAATTGGTTGAATTATTATATGTTGGAGGGATAATAGTGATTTTCTCTCCGGAATAAGACTCCTCGAAAATCACTCTATGTGCTGAATCTTTACTCATCAATGAAAAGAATACGCCCCTATCCTTGGTGTTTCTAAGATTTCGTGTATGCGGCTCTTGAACAAACGGGCTCTCCTGTATGATACACTCAGAGGGACACACATCACTAAACTCAAGTGTAAAAGCCCCATTTTCTATTCATCTTGTGACATATTCAATTTTTAAAAACAAACGATTGTGACACTTTTTTAAGATATTATCTGTCCAACTTATAAAGGCAGACGATTTAATTTAATGTGATACTTTTTTTAAGATTTATCTGTTCGACTTTTAAAGGCAGACGATTTAATCTAATGTGATACTTTATTTAAGACATTACCTATTCTACTTTTAAAAGCAGACGATTTAAACTTAAAGTAATACCTTTTTCAATATTCTTTATTAAGATATTTTTTTTTGGCAACACCAGATCATAGTTTTGATTTTAGATAATTTACTAGCAACGGATATGAAATTTAGTATTGAGTTTGGTTCCAAGAGATAAAGACAAACGTTTAAAAAGTGGTGCTTGTGTAAAATTGTGTCTTGAATTTATGCTTGAAAAGATGTGCGCAAATAAATGTGATGTCCTGAAAACGAGTCCTATTTATTAATAGTCTTTAATACAGTACAATACATACACACACGCATATATATATATATATATATATATATATATTATTACGTATTGCCTATACACAATGTGGTTTTGTAACAATATAGTGGTCGGAAAGAGAAGCTTTGTGAAAGAGACCGAGCTGGTATGTGTGAAGACGCATTGTTCTAAAAAGAACAACTGCAGCAAAAGTGACAGCAGAGCTCATAATCAGCATCTGGATTCTCCAGTGCTAAATGATTAAGCAGGACCTTACAAAATTATACAACAGCTTGCCAGCCTTGTCAAAATGTATCAAACAAAGCAATGCATCATGAACCTGGCTAGAAAGAGAAATAACATGCACACGAGTTCTGGCCCCTCCACACGTGATTGAGACCTGCACTAGTCTGTTATACCGAGCCCACAATTATACGGACGAACCTCATATGATAGCACACGTGTCCTCTCGATGAACCTGCGAAACTGAAAGTTAGATAGGACTGAGAAAAGCTGCGTCAGGTCAGTCGCGGAACGTGCAAACCATGAAAGGAGAAAGTGTGGCAATCCATGACGGGGCAGCGTCCATGCTGAGTACCAATATAAGGCTGACCATATTCCTTGGCCTGCACAGTCACCTGACCGATATAATTAAACGCTATGATCTATTTTACAGCTTCAATGCGGAATCGAGATATCCACATAGGTCTCTTCCAATACTCTACAATAAACTCATTAATAATGCAGTATCTCATAAATACTATTCAGCATTTGTATGAATCACCTGGTGAATCCGTGTATCACATGCCATAAGTGTCCCACCATTTAATAAGGGATTCTTTATAAATCTGAGATGTTTCATTAAAAGATTTTAAACTTTTACCAAAAAAATTTCTAATAAATTTAAAATATTTTTGAGTCGTTTTTAACTAACTAATTTTCTATATTTCAGTATTGGGCAATATTTAAATTATATTACCTCATTTTCCTCTTCTGAATTTTTGATTTTAATACTGTTTGTTGAGTATTTTTATTTAATTTGATTGTAACTTTTAAATATTTCCTTATTTTCTTTGAAATAAAATTATGTTATGTAAATAATATCAGTAAATTTATAGTTTTTCGTTATAATATACTTTATTATTTTACTTAGATTGTATTTTTAACTTGACTATTTACTTTTCCTATTAATCTGTAGTGTGTTATTATTGTCCTAAGAGTTTTCTTTTTAATTTTTAGTGGTTAATATTTATAATTTTGGAAATTGTTTCACTTGTATCAATAATTACACATTACAGTACACACACACAAACATATTATAAATATATATATATATATATATATATATATATATATATATATATATATAT
>BMAW01112256.1:0-12822 GCA_019974015.1 Nephila pilipes
GTTTTCACGCAATATCCTCATTATGTTGTTGAAAAATTACATTTCCTTAATACTCAAAAATAATAGTTTTGATAAATCTCTCAACCTCATATTCGAACACAGCTTTTAATTAAAAAAAAACCCTAATTTGAATATTTAGTTAAAAACATAAAACTATGAAGAAGATAATTTGCAAAAAAGTAAACTTTTCAAAGGAAAGTAAATCTTTTATTCTTCCTTCTTTGAAATACTTTAATTATGCTTCCAAAATGGAAACATTCTAACTCAAGAAAATGATGCGAAATTTTAAAAAATGAACCAAATTAAGCGGTTCCGAGGTAAAAAAAAAAAGTTAAAAGTATTCTGATAATAAAATCAAAACAAACGATACCAAATCAAAAGGATAAAATGTCTTTATAACTTGCCCGAAAGGGGTTCTCATTTAGACTAAGATCAATTGAAAGGTCCCCGGCCTGACACATAGATGGCTCTACTAGAATTAAATCCATATGTTTTTTAGTTAGCCCAAACCCTCAAAAGATGCGTGTATAAATTTGACAGCTGTCGGATCATTAGTTTGTGAATTATAGCATTTTGAGTGAAGCAACTTTTGTTATTGTGAAAAAAATGGATAAAAAGGAACTTCGCGTGTTGATAAAATATTGCTTTTTAAAGGGAAAAAATACAGTTGAAGCAAAAACTTGGCTTGATTCCGAGTTTCCGGACACTTCCCCAGGAAAATCAACCATCAAGGATTGGTATACTAAGTTTAGACGTGGTGAAATGAGCAGCGAAGACGGTGAACGCAGTGAACACCCAAAAGAGGTTGTTACCGAAGAAAACATTAAAAAAATCCACAAAATGATTTTGAATGACCGTAAATTGAAATTGAATGAAATAGCAGACACTCTAATGATATCAACTGAACGTGTACATCATATCATTCAAGAATATTTGGGTAGGAGAAAGCTCTGTGCAAAGTGGGTGCCGCGCGAGCTCACTTTTGACCAAAAACCACGACGAGTTGATGATTCGGAGCAGTGTTTGAAGATGATCAAGCGTAATAAACCCGAGTTTTTGCGTCGATATGTGACAATGGATGAAACATGGCTCCATCATTTCACTCCGAAGTCCAATCGACAGGTATCCGAGTGGACTGCACACGATGAACCCGCTCCAATGCGTGGTAAAACGCAACAGTCGGCTGGCAAGGTTATGGCGTCTGTATTTTGGCATGCGCATGAAATAATTTTCATTGACTACCTTGAAAAAGGAAGGACCATCAACAGCGACTATTACATAGTGTTATTGGACCGTTTGAAGGACGAAATCGCCGAAAAACGGCCGCATTTGAAGAAAAAGAAAGTGCTGCTTCACCAAGACAATGCACCGTGTCACAAGTCAGTAAAAACGATGGCAAAAATCCATGAATTGGGCTTCGAATTGCTTCCTCATCCACCGTATTCTCCAGATCTGGCCCCCAGCGACTATTTCCTGCTCTCAGATCTCAAAAGAATGCTCGCTGGGAAGAAATTTTCGTCGAATGAAGAGGTGATCGCCGAAACTGAGGCCTATTTTGAAGCAAAGGACAAATCGTACTACAAAAATGGTATCGAAAAGTTGGAGGGTCGCTATAATTAGTGTATCACCCTTGAAGGGAATTATGTTGAATAAAAAAAAACTAATTTTGCCAAAAAAAATGTGTTTTACTATGGTAGGCTGGGGACCTTTCAATTGTCCTGTTAGTTCACAAAAGCGCAGAAAAAAAACGACCTGTCAACTTTTCTTCGGAATCAGTTGTCAAGGGTTTGAAAAGCAGCTGATATTCAAATATCAATCAACTGTTCTCGTCCTCCAAAGAGTAGAACACTACCAAACGTGGAAGTGATGACCCAGAACAAACGCTAGATGGCAGAACAGCCAAGTACTACTGGTTGCATATGCCCCCGACTCAAAACACTTGCCTCTGTGTGTCTAAGACAAAAGGCATATACATCAGAATAAGTGATATCTCGGCTACGGTGCACGTGTCGACGAGACCCGCCACTCAACTCGAGAAAGCCGACGACACCAAGTGGAAAGTGTTCGAAATCGAAGCTCATTTCAACAAGGAGGGGATGTATTTCAATTGATGTAATGACCGAAAAGCTACTTTCTCTACAAATGTAATTCAGAATGTTTCTCTTCGTATCATCACGACGATACGAGACGAATCATATGCGGAGGCTCTCTTTAACAACAAATAGTTAAAATGTTTTAATGAGGCGGCTTCCCACGTCATTTTTGACTGTGGAGCTGTAAGCAGATTTAAAGAAAACTAGGGAACGACCTGTTTTCCTCTCACTTGCTTCGCAAATTCCGGATCTGCGAAGGCGGAGTTTTAAAGTTGGAAGATTAAGTTTTAAAGTTGGATGATTAAGTTTTAAAGTTGTGAATCTTAAGTTTGAAATAAATGAATAGTTATTTTCCGCTCACACACCTTCTGAAAGGAAATTATGGGGAATTGATGGTTTTATCAACATACCCTTCCGTATAAGCTGGTGAGCCGTTGAAGGAACAAGAGTTTGCGACTCCTGGAAAGGCTAATTGGATGCTGAGGAACTTTCCGTCAAGCTTTGGAACATTGAAGCTAGCTGGAAAGATGTGTTGATCGGCGGAAACTCCTGGAGACCTTGAATTGGTAATGTCCCTATCCATGGTTCGAACCTCTGAGGCAGGAAATTGGTCAGTAAAATATTTTCTTTTTGTAGCTTATAGTCGCTTTGAGATGTCGATTAAGCCACATCTGGCTCTAGTGCCAGTGACATTAACATTCTCTCACTTACTCAGATTGAGATGTCGGTTGAAAGTAAAGAGGGTACAGATACTAAAAGTGAAGTAACTGTTGGCTTAAATACCGGTTGTGGCAGAATTACCTTTAGGGTTCCCAGTTTTTGGCCTCGTAATGGAAAGCTATTTTTTATGCAGCTTGAAGCTAGTTTTAGGTTAGCTGGCATTACGGTCGATCAAACTAAATTGGATCATTTGGTTGCATCATTGGATGCTGAAACTCTCGCATGCTACGGCTATAGTGTGTTCCTTATACAGCACTAGAAAACCGCTTATATGAGCAGTTTGAAGTATCGTAAAACCGGAAAGTTAAAACTCTAATTGAGGATTTGGAATTCGGTGATAGATCCCCTTTTTTATTGCTTAGACAAAAACGTGAGTTGAGTGAAAAACCTGTTAATGAATCCTTTCTTAAGAACATCTGGATGAAGAGTTTACCATCGCAAGTTCAAGCCGTTTTAGCTGTTAGTTCAGAGAGCCTTAACAAGTTAGCTGAAATGGCTGACAAAATCATTGAGTTTTCGCAGGGAAGTGTAAACTTCGTTCCTCATGGTAGTTCAAGTTCTGGTCACGTTAGTAGTCGAGATGAGCAATTATTTAAAATGCAACAACAGTTAAATGAACTCTTGTGATTGGTTAGATCGGGTTCAAGACATGCATCCCCGAAAACACAACGTAGACAAAGCCCGGAAGTATCTAGGGCTAGTGCCAAAAAAGGGAAGGTTGGCAGTGCTGATACCATTTTAGGTATCGGGAAAAGGCGAAGAGTTGTATACCTCCTTGTGCATTTGAACAAAAGCATTTGAATCACTCACAGGAGTAGGGACGACTTCTGTTTTAAGAGGTGAAAGTTGTAGACTTTTTGTGAATGATGTAAACAATCATACCTGTTTTCTAGTTGATACAGGTAGTGGTGATTCTAGTTATCCTAAATCATATGTAACTAAGAATAATGGGAAAAGTGGTTTCTTTTCATAAGCGGCTAATGGTTATAAAATTACAACTTTCAGTTCTAAATTATTGACACTTGATTTAGGTAACGTAATTTACAATGGCTTTTCATTGTCGCTGAGGTTACCAAGTCTATTATCGGTGAGGACTTTTTAGAACATTTTGGTTTGCTGGTTGATTTGAGAAAACGCTGTTTGATTGATCCTTTAACTGATTTAAAAGCTAAAGACAAAACTACTTTAATGTCCCAGTAGTAAAAAACATTGTCGGGAATTCCGAATACTTGGATCTTTTGCGTAAGTTTAAAGAGATTACACAGTTGAGCGTTTCCCCTAAGAATACAATTAAGCACGATATTGTACATTTCATCCCAACTGTTGGACCCCCCGTTAGCGCAAAAGCTCGTCGGTTAAATCCGGCTCAATTCAAAATCGCAAAACAAGAATTCAAGTATATGATGGACAGAGGTATTTGCAGGCCATCGAAAAGTAATTGGTCAAGTCCCTTGCATATGGTTCCCTAAGGATCATCAGATTGGAGACCTAAGGGAGATTACAGGGCTTTAAATCGTATCACAACACCCGATAAATACCCCACCCCTCACATTCAAGATTGTATGTATATGTTAAAAGGAAAGAAGGTATTTTCAAAAATAGATTTGGTACGTGCTTATCACCAAATACCTGTGCACCCTCCAGATATACCCAAAATAGCCGTTGATACACCTTTTGGACTTTTCGAATTTCCATTTTTAAACTTTGGTCTTTGTTCAGCTGCGCAGACTTCCCAAAGATTCATTAATGAGTTTTTTTGAGAACATGACGTTCCTCGTCCTGCCTGCCAAAGGATTTCATCGTCCTTATTAAGGGACAAGAGCGTCTTATTGCCAGGGATCGGTTGAAACCAGCATTCATTTTGGACGCATCATTGGAACAGGAGCAACAGGCTTTTTGTACAAGATTTGGCAAGAAGGTAAGATTTCGTCTCCCTTCTTGAGACTGGAGCGGGAGTCATATGGCGGCTTCCCACGTCATTTTTGACTGCGGAGCTGTAAGCAGATTTAAAGAAAAGGAGGGAACGACCTATTTGCCTCTCACTTGCTTCGTAGATTCCGGACCTGTGAAGGTCGAGTTTTAAAGTTGGAAGATTAAGTTTCAAAGTTTTGAATGTTAAGTTTGAAATAAATGAATTATTCTTTTTCTCTCGCACACCTTCTGAAAGGAAATTATGGGGAATTGACGGTTTTATCAACACTCCCTCTCCCATATTAATAATTGACCAGAAGGGAAATCTCCATTCAGCCTAGTTGATAAAAACGCAACAAAAAACGACAGGTCAACTTTTCTTGATAACGGAAATATTTCTCGGGATTCTTAACCCTTTCGGGCTTTTGTCCCCGATCTAGCTGGAAAGAGTTCATTGGTAAGCAGAACATCGGATATACACTTGTCCAGGTGTATTATTATAAATAAGTTAATTCAATTACATTAAAAATTATGACGAGCAATGAAGGCATTGAAGCTCAGAGTTTATTTGAAAATTAAAGTAGTTTAAAGAAATTGACAAATTTTACAGCTTCATAAGCTGGAAGACAATTAAGTGACAGTAAAATGTTTTGCCTATAGCTGGATTTATTTTAATTACTTCCAAGAATAGAATTTAGTAGGAGTGAAACCATGTGACTTTAATTTCATTTAGTTAAGAATTGTGGCTTACGATTAGAAACAGATATATTGTAATCAGCTATAGCAGTGGAAGTTGGGAGAGGGAAGTTTTTGTTTTCAAGATAAATATTTTTCTATGACTTCGGGGAAGAATACAGCTTCAGTTTTGAAAACATTCAGGGCTATTTTCCAAGACGAGCATAAGTCTTCCAATTCGATGAGGTGTCTCTTTGAGGCGTGACTGATAGCTTTTAGGCTATCATATCTGGATAGTATCGTTGGGTCATCTGTATGCACACAAAGAATTGTGTTGATTTGTATTGGTATGGCATTCACAAATAATTTAAGAAAGGTCGGAAAAATTAATCCGCCTTGTGGTACTCCAACTTCAATATACGAGTAGCTTGGTTAAGAGCGATTCCGTTAAGAAAAACCGTAAAAGTTCTATTTGAAAGGTTGGAGCTAATTAATATTTATGTGTGGTGGGGTTCTCTTTTTAATCAATTTATAGAGAAGGCCGTCAGCATTTCTTCGGATCCAGTGATCAAGGGTTAAAAGCACTGCCGGCACTTCAAGGTTAACTCTACCCCCCTCCATGTAGTTAAAAATATCAAACACCGAAATATTAATGCTAAACTATTTTTCTGCCTGAAAAAAATATTATTTTGAGTTAATACCTATTTCACTGACTATTGGAGAAGCCAGCCTTAACCCGTTCGCTCGCAGCGTATCACAAGCAATATGCTCGTGTTGGCTCTCCTGTGCCCAGCGTATCATGGACAATACGTTGCGTGAGTGTCCTCTACGACCCAGCGTATCAATAGAGATACGCTCGATGAGAACGTTTTATTTGTTTTTTTAATGTTACTATATGGCGTTACAATACCGCGAAATCTATATAGATAGGTTATTTAGAGTGTTGACCTTGATTATATGGGCTTGGATTTCACTTCTGGCTACCAGGAGGGGGGAGTAATTGTTAAAAGCACGTGCTGCGGCGTGGCATTTAAATGTTATGACATGATTTAAAGGATGCTCTTTATTCGGTTTGCTTTTTACTTTCCTGCTTGTTTTTTAGAAGTTCGAAGGAGAATTTATGACTCTTTTATGGGGGTTAGGGCTTTTGGTAGCAGAGGCTCTCAGCTGTTCGTTTCATTGGGTCGGTTTTTATTTGTAGCGACAGTCATGACGAAAAGAAATTTTTCATCTGATAATGAGATTTTCGAAATAATGAATGAATCTGACAGTAATGGTAGCGAAAATAATCCAAATCCCTACATAGACATTAAATTAAAAAAAAAAAAAGGACTAAGATGTGCCCTCTCCACAAAATCTTGCGTGAAGCGTCAAAATATGTGTGTAAGACTTGACGTTGTACTATGCATTGTTTTTTTTATAAGTATACCATACTGCAAAATAAAATTTATCTCTTATATCTATATGTTCTATGTAATGGTACATCATTACACCATGAAATTTATGTAACATATGTAAATATATTTTGTATTTTCTTAAAAGTATGATTTTTTATGTAATTTTATGTATGAAACATTCAATTTTCGATTAAATCTAACTTTATTTTGCATATATTAAGTTTTATGCATTTTAAATATTATATGTAAATACCAAAATATTTTAAAAAATAACCGATTTTAGAGAAATTTTTTTCATGAATTACTAAAATGATTATTTAGAATGAATTTCATATCTAAAATCGTCTGGGCACAGCGTAACACTCCGCGTTAAGAAGCCGCAGGCCCAGAGAAGCACTTATTTTTCTCCACGTGTAGCGAAAGGGTTAAGAATAAAAATGCAAGGCTGTTCATTCACACGTTACATTTTTTTAAAAAAAATTATCCTCACAAACGAATGGCATTCAGTTTTATTTAAGTTTAATGAAGTTATAAAGCATTGAAAGTACATTAGAATAACACAACGATATATTGAAGACGGACGAGGTAATTGCAAACTACAATTAGAATTGGTGCTTCTTTCCCCAAACTTCCTCACTACAGTATCTTACGCCTAAAAACGCAGTTCCATAAAATACTAAGATCCGCAATGCCTACTGACAATTATTCACGAAAACAGAAAGTGCAATGCCCAGATCGTGTAGCATTTTGTCAGCTCTACGCAAGTGCCTAACGCTTTCAGGGTCGAATAAAAAAGGAACGCTGCGTCATTTTTCATTTTGAAACATTTCTGAGACGGAATATGTTTTGGTTCTGTATTTCCAAATTAGATGGCAGCACGAATCAAAATGTCTAGTTTCTTTACCCCATCTGGTTCTCAATTTGAAACAAGTAAACAACGCCTAAGGGATAATTGCCTTTGTTGCTCCATATCCTTCATGAATGAATCAATTAATCAGTTAGAAAAAACTAGGGATCATTAATTATTTTCATCCAATAAAACCACTAAGAATTGGGATTTAAAAATAACCTATCGGTAATCTCCTCATCTAGAAGCTCGATTCTGTACCAAAAATTTGCTATTTCAAACTATTCCAAAAGTAGATCTTTTTTTTTTTTTTTTTTCATTTATAGGCAGACATTTCTTTTATATCTGTCTAGTGTTCCAAGTTCCTCTTAAAAAGTGCCCGTATGTTGTTATTTTGAGAAAATGACGTCAACTAAAATACGTCAGCATAAAATAAATAATACACGGTTTTAGGCTCAAGAGATAGATACTATAACACATTTGGATTATAATAATTATATTAAGTTTGCTAAAGAGAAAAATTTACATTGATGAGACATATTTAATTTAATATTTTATTGTCTGCTTTTATTTTAAAATCCGAACAGAATATTCTTGTCTACTTAAATATCTTATCGTTTGCTCTTATTTTAATATTTGATGTGATTTTTAAGGCAAAATCGTCTGTATTCAATCTATTTGATGTTCCATTGAAAACGTTTTTGTGCTTAAAAATGTTTTGTTTTAGAAAATTAAAATTCAATGGGAATATTAAGAAATATTTTCTGTTCTTGCGAAGGCTTGAGGCTCGAAAGTACTCCTACTTTTCGCTAATTAATATTCATTTTGAATAATTCTACTTTTTTGAGAACTTAATAGAAAAAAGAAGAAATCTCATAAGTATATGTTGAAAGGAAATTAACAAAGTCAATTTCATTTTCTGAATCTGATCAATGCTCTCTCTTAGATAATTCCCCCTCTTACTGTTCATTCACAAACGCATTAGTTCTCTTTTCACTTTCCCTGCTCGATGTTCTGTGAAAGGATTTTACTTTCTCTCTGAAACTATCCTTTGAAATCTGGGAAGAATTTGATACAGAATATACAACGACGCTGAAGAGAAGCATTAATATTTCAGACGAATAATATAGGCGACAGTAATTGTCAATGTTTGTTAAAACTAATTAACACAAAAATTTATTATTGTTTCTCCATCCGTAAATTGTAAAATGAGGCGTTCCAGAATAATAATTTGAGGCATGAAATTCCGATCAATTACGGAAGTATTTAAATCACTTCTTTTATCATTTAAATAAATATGCTTTTTAAAACATTTTTTATAAATGTTTTATAAAAAAAATGTTTAATTATATTTACTAATAAGAAATGCTTAAGTTAAAAGTTTAACTTAAGAATTTCTTATTAATTGAATTATAGGAGCTTCAAATGTATTTCAAGCCTATTGAAATTTCGAATTTAAAAACAATTCAAAATTTTAAGTATATTTTGTTATTATTTTCTACATCCGAATGAAATTAAACTTGAACTTTTTTCTATTTAATTATATATTTAAGTTTCAATCTAATTTCCAACAATATTTTTAAACTTATAAATCAATTCTAATATTTATGCATTCGAACTAAGTATTAATCAGAATGAAAGTGCGTTGATATTGCTCCTATGTGTTTTCATAATACACGAATATTTTGTTAATATATTTATTATTCTCCTAAAAACATTTTAGCCGCCAATATGTGTCTTAGGACTTTTAATGTAAGACTTATAGCTCGAAGATGTATTTTCCACAACATTTTATATACTTGTATGCTGGTGTAATATTTGAGTTTTTCACCGATTTTAATTCAATAATATCTAGAAATGATTTTCGAAGAATTCTGTCTGAAAATTCTATCTTTATTTTGATCCTTATTATTTAATATTTGGAAATTTAAATGCAAATAAAAGAAATGTATGAATTTAAATATCTAACGTATTTCCCGAGTGCCCTTTTATTAATTTGTTCCTTTTACAAAATCACAGAAAATAGTTTTACAAGTTTATGCTAAAATATTTTAATATTTCTAGACGCGTCAAACTAAAATAAAGCATATTCATATATTATTTGTGAGTTTTTTGTAAGTATAAGAAATTATGTATTGGAATTTAAAGCAATGGAACTTTTTTTAAAATTTATTTTTTATGAAGTTATAAAATGCTTAATTTTATGATTTTAACAATATAGTTTAAGTTATAAAAAAAAGAACTCAATTTTTTTTTTTTTTTTACCAGCATTTACAAAAATTTATTTATTTCTAAATATGCAAATATACAAAGTAAAGCATACCGAGATATTACACAAGACGTTTTATCCTCGTCTGCTGATAAAATTAAAAAAATATGTTCTGTTTAGCGTGAATTTCAAAAAAATATATTTTTGTTTTCATAAAGTTCCAACCAACTTGTTTTCCCTCAACAGAGTATAAGCATAGTATTTGCAGTATTAAATCCATTTGAATACATTGCATGTTTTGTTCGACGAAAATCTGATGAACGAGGTAATGTTAAATCTGTTCTTTGCAGAAGAATATCTCCTTTCCAAAAAAAACAAAATTCTCATTCCTATATATATATCCTTTAAAAGCTTTCGCGTAGCTTAAGGTATAATTACATAGTTAGGGAGCATTAAAAATCGTACAACTATTATTTTAAATTCATACAGTTACCCAGCTGGTCCCATAAGCTCGTGGTGCCATCTAGAGTCATCAGATAGAAAGTTTTGAAAGAAGAACTCAATGAAGTTTGAAATTTCACAATAAGCTTCCTTAATTAAAATGAAGGAAGAAAAACAGACTTTTCTGACTTTTTTTCAAAAAAATATTCTTTATAAAGAAAAAGTTATCTGTCTGGTCATATTTCCTGAGACTGAAGGGAAAAAAGTAAATTCATTATTCATTAACTCCTTCATTTGATTAAAATGATAACAAAATGCTCACACAATCATGATTTTAATTACAGCTAAAATATAGAATCTTAAGAAGGCTCCCATCTTACGAACAAAAGATACAAGTTAATAATAGACAAATATTCTCATAATCGTATGACGAATATGCTTACATAAACTATAGAAAATAGGAAAATATTTTTACAAATTGTTTGTAATGCATAATCCGGTAGTAGACATTAATCTTTTTCTCTTCAACCATACATTTGACAAAGAAGAGAATACAAAGGAATTAAAAGGTCTTAGAAATTTTAAGATTATCCGCATTCACAATATTTCGTGATTTACAATATTTACCGATTTAAAATATTTCGTGCATTTTCATAAAGTGCTAAAATTATCTTTAAAAGGTATAAAGAAATATAAATTGAATGTTTTTTTTTTTTTTTTTTCATAATTAAGGAAATAAGTATTTTACTGCGTAGTATTCTGAAGTACAGCAATGATCAAAATTTACCAAGGTATTGTTTTCTGATAAAAAAAATTTCAGTTTTGAAATCATGCATACTCTCCAAAAAATTTAGAGAAAAAGATGTTCAATTATTCAGAAAATGCTCAAAGAAAAAAAAATCCGATCAGAATTCATATATAAATATTTTTATCTGAATTCATCTTATCACTTAATCTAATCAATAATAAGTCATAAAAAAAACTTATTTTCAACATTTATATGAAATTTTGAACTAATATAATAAATAGTTTCTGAGAAATTCTACTCACTAGGTAAAATATTTTTCTTTTGTGAAAAATAAAGTTGTGAAATAACACAAAAGAAATTAAACTAGATTTAGCTTTTAGCAATAAATCTAAGAATTCTAGTATTGTCGTTAAAATGTAGCTTCAAAAAGTTCAGAAAAGATTGGACTTTTTTTTTTTTTTTTTTTTTTTTTTTTGGAAAATTCGAGAATTTTAAAAGGTTCTGAGACAATTCAAAGAAAAATACTTTCTAATAAAACAATTTTATTTGACTCCTTATTTTCATTCTATGTGAATCTCATTCTTTTAAAAATTAATTCTGGAAAAAAAATATCAATCCATGTACCATTTATAAATTTGAATCATTATTCATCTTGCAATAATTTAACCAGTTTCTGTGCTTTATGTATAAAATTATAGTATCGCTATGCATTGTTTATTGTTATGAGAAGGATCAATTTTACTCCATATAAATAAATAAGAAAAAAAGGTAACAGCCCACGAAATAAAAGACGAGGAAATTAATTTTCATTCAAACATAATGTCTCGCAATAATTCAGCATACTTTGTACAAACAGTAACAAAATACACATCATTGAATACGCCTGATAAAGGTGCTTGAAATATTTAGATGATTTTAATACAAAGTATATTTTTCTAAAAAGTTAGTCGATTATAGTTGTCCCCATAAAATACATAACTAAATTTGTTTTTAATTTTAACTCGCGGCCATTTATAAATTTCCATCATCAAGGTAACCAATTCCTGCAGTGCAATCATGATAATGCAGTAAGTACGGTCGAAGATGATTCTATGGACAAAATTGTTTTATAATGAATTTTCAGGAAAACTAAGTAGGAGAACAGGAAAACTAAGTAGGAGAACAGTAAAACTGTATTTAAATACTTCAATTAAAGAAACACTCGTTAAAGGGAAATTTATATCTTTTTGTCCTTTTCAGAGTTAATAACTAATGTACGGATATAATTTTCTCTTGTTCTATATGTTCCCCCTTTTTCTTCTCATTTTGATTTAAGAGTATCTCTGAACAGACAAGACATGTTTTACAGAATGGAAATTCTTAATGTTGTTTCATTGCATTTTATGCTTTCTTCTAGGCCTGATTCTCATTTTAATGGGTGTGGATGGATGAAGGGTGATCTGCATTATGGGCGACACTTTGTCTCTGGAATCTAAAGATTCGATTGTATAATTCCTCAAAATTGAAGAAACGATGATTTTCATTTCCATAATGGCAAATTTCTGACCTGAAATAGAAAAAAAATGGAAAACAAGTGTAGCAAAAATGCGTATAATAATAAAATATAAGTAATTAATTTTAACGACAATATTGGTAGTACTTATTTGATGAGATTCATATTGAAACCTTTGCTATAAATAAATACAATGTGTACAAATATTTTAATACTATTATTTAATACAAATATTTAAATACTATTATTTAAAACAAATATTTAATACTATTATTTAATACAAATATTT
>BMAW01112262.1:0-17421 GCA_019974015.1 Nephila pilipes
AAATAATTAATCTTAATTAAACCAGAACAGAAATTTTTTCATTTTATTATTAAAATAAGAACTGATCACTATTTGTTCATGTAAACAATCGGAAACAGATAAATTAAAAGTGTTAGAAATAAATTAGTTAATAGAAATTTATTTAGATAATAGAATTAAAAAAAATTAGAAATAATTTATTAATACAAATAAAGTAATGTTGATTATTCTTAAGTCCAGCAGAAAAAAAATTTGATCTTATCAAAAAAATAATAACTGATTAAATTTTCGGTGAAACAACGAATTCTTAGGCAATAAGTAAAGAAAATCTGAACGCCTGTGAACTGGAATTAAAATTGCACCTCCTTCATACAATTGAGAATTCGCTCCGACACTTATTACGGCTTCAAATTGAGCACCGTCACCAAAAATCTACCACCGCTCAGCGTCGACTCGAGCACCGTCACCAAAAATCTACCACCGCTCAGCGTCGACTCGAGCACCGTCACCAAAAATCTACCACCGCTCAGCGTCGACTCGAGCACCGTCCACAAGAACCCAGCATGACAGGCACCCCAGAATCCACCGTCAGCACGAACCCATCATGACAGGCACCCCGGAATCCACCGTCAACAAACTCCGATGCGATTTAGTCGCAATCGGCACACAAAATTCATCTCCCCTGCGATTTTTAATAGACTAGTCCACTCCATAGGGTGCCAGTTGCGAAAGAGACGCTAGTTTACATGATATGCATGATTGTTGTTCATAGAATGTCTCAATCAGGCGTTGCCAATATAGAAAACCAAATTAAGTGATGCCAGATTACATAAGAATAATATTACATTTACCCCCCCCCTTTAAATTTTAATCTGGTTATTTCAGTCCCTGATGTAGTACTTCAAGTATGCAGGAGGTTGCCTATGACGAGCTGTACGCAATGCTAATGAGTTCTTGTTCTGTTCAGTTGAATCTTCTAAAGTGATGTCTGAATCTGAGTTTATTGGCTGTAGATCTGGAAGAACTTGAACATTTTCTTCTGTACCCTTGTTGCCTTCAGATCTGGTAGTTTCCCCTCTTGGAGCTGTCTTATAGAAACAGTTGTTTCCTTTCCATCGCCAAGTTTTACATGTGCATAGTCAGGGTTAGCTTCAATTAATTCCACTTCTAGGACAATTGACTCATATTTGTTAGCACGCACCTGATTTTTCATTAGAACTGGACCAGGCTTTGTAAGCCAAGTAGGTATGGAACAGCCATTATGAGATCTTCGAAGGTTAGAAAACATTCGTTCATGAGGAGTGGCATTTGTTGCTGTACACAACAAAGAGCGAATGGAATGTAGAACTGTTTGGATAACACCTTCCCATTGTTCAGTTTTCATATTATTGGATCTTAAAGCAAGTTGTATAGTTTTCCAGATTATTCCATTATAACGTTCAACCTGTCCATTTCCTGCCGGATTATAGGGAGTAGTACGACTTGTAGCAATTCCTTGAGATGTTAAGAATGATTTTAATTCATTTGACATGAAAGATTATCCTCTGTCAGAATGAATAAATGATGGCATTCCAAAAATAGAGAAAATGTTCTTCAAATGCAATATTACAGTTTTTGCAGAAATGTCACTACAAGGGATCGCAAACGGAAATCTAGAGAATTCATCAACTATTGTTAAAGTATAGTGATTTCTTGAAGCACTAGGTAAAAGCCCTTTAAAGTCAAGATTTAACCTTTCAAAGAGGGAAGTAGCTTTCACAAGAGTTCCAACATGTTTAACAAATCTTGGCTTTAATTCGTTGCATATTAGACAGGAGTTTGTGACTTTCCTTATATCCTCTTAAGAAAAAGGGAGATTTTTGCAACGAACCCAATGATGCATTCGTGTCACTTCAGGATGACAAATAGAGTTGTGAAGATTGTTTAAATCGACTCTGGGAGTTAGAGCACCAGTTATACGGGATAATGTATCAGCAATCACGTTTTGCTTTCCAGGACGATAAATAATGTCCAATTTAAAACTAGCAAGTTCCAAGTCTCCAGCGGATTAACTTTTCATTTTTAATTTTACTACCATGTCGCTGATTGAAAACAAATGCGACTGCTTGTTGATCAGTGAACACTTCAAAATGCTTTCCCATCAAGAAGTGTCTCCAATGACGAAGTGATTACACAATGGCATAAGCTTCTTTTTCTGAAGATGAATGTCTCAATTCAGATGTATTAAGGGTTCTTGAGAAAAAGGTAACAGGACGCCCAGCTTGACTCAAGGTAGCTACAATTGCGAAATCGGATGAATCAGTTTCCACTCGAAATGGTATGTCATCTTCAATTGTTGCCAAGGCAGCATTTGCCACATCATCTTTAAGTGAATTAAAAGTCAATATAGCATCTCTAGCAAGAGGAAATTGTTTCTTTCCTAGAAGAGGACGTATTTTCTGAGAAAACCCCGGGATCCACCGGCAATAATGGGCAAACATTCCTAAAGAACGTTGCAATGCAGATGAGTCTTTCGGAACAGGCATATCTCTCAAAGGTCTTAGTCGCTCAGGATCTGGTTTGATTACACCATCCCGAACAATGTAGCCTAGCAAATGGACAGAATTATTTGAGTAGGTACACTTATCTTCATTTAAGGTCAAATTATACTTCTTTGCCATTGTCAGGAACTTCTCTAAGTTGTCCTCATGTTCTTTCTGATCTTTTCCACACACAGTAACATCATCAATGAATGGATATGTAAGAGTGAGTCCTTCATCCTCAATAATTTTGTCAATGACTCTTTGAAAACAAGCTACTCCATTAGTAACCCCAAAAGGAACACGTAAAAACTGATATAGCTTTCCACAAGCTTCAAAAGCTGTATAATGTATCTCGCTATCCTGGATAGGAATTTGATGGTAGGCACTTTGGAGATCGATTTTGCTAAAAACCTTATTTTTTGAAATTTTCAAAATTACCTCTTCTATTTTAGGCAAAAGGTAGGTAATACGACCAGTAATGTGTATTTATTAATTGTTTGAGAGTAGTCAACTACCATTCTGGGCTTATGATTTTCTCCTCTAATGACAAAGGCTTAAGCCCTCCATGGTGAGTTACTTGGTTCAATGACTCCTTCCTGAATAAGTTTCTGAACTTCCAATGCCATAAAATTATTGTCTTCATCAGTATGACGTCTCGACTTCGTAACCAAAGGTCTACAGTCTGGATTCAAATTAGAAAATAATGAAACAGGAGGTACTTGTGCTACAGCCAAAGAACAAATTGTTTGTAGAGATCTATTACCATCAAATCCAATTTCTACTGATGAATGTCTGTTTAGAATATCATGACCAATCAAAACATCACTACAAAGATCTTTCATAACTAAAAGTTCCACATTGTGATGAGTAAAGTTTTCAATTTTTAAATTAACTCTACAAACACCCACTGTTTCAGTCACCATGGAAGAGTTTGCCATGGATATTTTTCCAAAATATGGTTCAACTTTCGATTTACATTTTGCTACATGTTTTTCGTTAAGAAAACTAAGAGAGCTCCCTGTATCAATTAATGCACTGAGCTGAATGTTATTAACCAATGCCTTAACAATTGATTTCTGGACACATTGAGTAGATCCCGAAATGGCTGGCAATATGTTTGAAGAAGCCACCACATTTGAAGAATTTCTACCAGGTCTAGACTTGCACACTCGCTGGTAATGTCCCTTTTTTCCACATTTTCTGTTGAAAACATCTCTAGCTGGACAAATGGTTCGTGAGTGCAAGTCATTTCCACAAAAGAAGCATTTTTGAGATCTTGAGGAGGAGGAAGCCGCTGATGTTGCTAAGGTTTCTTCTGAAAAATCGTCAGTTTTCATTGCTGCAGATTGTACTGGGAAGGAACTTCCCATATAAGAAGCTACATGCACTTCGGCAGACTCGAGGGTTCTAGCTTGCTCAAAAGCTTGATCGAGAGTCATCGATGTATTTTCGAAGAGTCGTTGGCGAATGCGAGGACATTTTAATCCTCGTATGAAAGCATCTCTAATATACTCCTTTCGGTATTCCTCAGCCTTTACATCAGTACAGTCACAGTCTTTGCTCAATTGGTTTAAAACTTGTAAATATTCACTGAAAGTTTCTTCCGTTTGTTGATTTCGCGTCGACAAGCAATGTCTAGCGAATATAACGTTATGTTTCTTTATAAAAAGGGAATCAAGTATTGCAATAGCTCCAGTATACATTGTGCGATCATTAAAGAACTGGTAAACATTTGAGGTTACGTAATTACTCAGCAAAGGAAGTTTATTTTCTTCCGTAAGGGTTTTTATGCCTCCTAAAAAGTTTTCAAAAGTTTTCTTCCAATAGCGCCATTTTGTTTCCGCATTAGAACACGTGGGATCAATATCGAATCTTTCAGGTTTCAGCATTTGTTCCATATTAACGAATGAAAAACGAAACGATTCAAGAAAACTTCTAAGTCATTAAAATTGTACTATAAATAAGACAATGAGAGTTGAATAGAAAGAATTAAGCTTTTAATGACTTAGAAGTGAGGTTACATGATAAGCATGATGGTTGTTCACAGAATGTCTCAATCAGGCGTTGCCAATATAGAAAACCAAATTAAGTGATGCCAGATTACATAAGAATAATATTACAGTCCGATCCAGCAATTTGGCAAAAGCAGCCTTTTAATAAGGCTTTGTGAGATATGCAATCTCACATTTTCACAGAAAGGGAGCTATAATGTCCAGTTAAAGAAATTTCATCTATCATATTATTCGTATTACACAGTTGATATTGTGTGTATTCAAGAACGAGCGGTATAAAACTTAATCTTATGAAAGATTTGATCAAACAATCTTATTAAGATACAAATTTAAATTTGAAATATATTTTTCTTACTCTGGCAGGGAGTCTGATGAATGGAAAAGCCAATGTCATTATTTATGAATAAAGAGGTAGCAGGTGCCATGACAACATCGTTTGTGAGAATTCTATTTGCATAGGAGTAGCATAGAAAATTTAAAATTAGAAAGGAATCAACATATTGCACCAGGAGTGGCTGTTAATGTGGAAAAACAAATTCGGCTTTCATCAAAATAGTCAGTGAATAACGCGAAGAAGCCATTGAAATAACAGTTGAATAGCATAGAAAGCATATTGAATATGATATACAAAATGCAAACTATTAAAACAAATTGAAGACTGACGGGAATTAGCATCTCTTTTGGATATTGGTGTTCTTCCATCAAAAACTTCAGAAGATACACAAACACAATTTTGAGCGACCGAACCGTTTAGGACTTGCTACGAAAAAGAATCTTTACAAGATTTGCAGAGATACTAAAAATCACACTTTTTTTTTTTTTTTTGCACAAGGAAGATGCAGTTCCTGTTCATTTACTAGGGCAAAAAATGATGAATGAATAATCGCCAGCTCTGATTTATTGTGACGTTTTGTTTTTACTTTGCCAGTACAATTGAAAGTTCCTGAAAGGAAAAGTCCCCGATCAAGGGAAATCCCCTCAACATCTCTGCTAAATTTCTCTAATGCCTACGATTTAAATAGACTCGTCCAGTTTTAGGTCTCCCATAGGGATGCCGGGCTGCGAACAGACGCTAGTCATTTACATATCCAGAAAAACAAATCTTTTTAACTAAAATAACAGAAATACTGCTTACTTAATACACAAATAAGAATGCTGCTAAAAAATGTTAAGAAATAGAAATCTCATAATTAAATAATATTTTACATTACCATTTATTTAAATAATGATCCACTAAATAGTGGTATTAAAACACTTCTTAAATGCAACGTACGAGTATTATCATTATTTAATTCATCATCATCCATACAGATCTCATTGAGATAAATACATAAACTTAACTTCAAATTATTCCATATTGTTTTCCAATCAGTAGCTTTTTCTCGAAGTTCCGACAGGTATAAATTTTCTCACGATTTTGATCTTTTCATAATTCATTTCTAAAAAGATTACGTTTCTAATATTAGAAATTCAAAAAATTGATTTAAAGTCCATACAAAACTTTAAGAAAAATGGTTTAAATTCATTAAAATCATTCCATGGAATAACTCTTCCGGGGAATGATATATTTCTTTATCCAGTTAAATTCTCTTCCAGTCCATCATACGTCAGAAGTGCGAGAGCTTTTTTCGCCCTATTTATAGATCGAGAGCACCTACTGTAAAATTAGACTCGTCCATCCTTCTTGGGAAATACGTTCTAATGTATAAGAGAGACTGGTTCCTCTATACTCAAAATCGAAAGGCCAGATAGGAGTTTGGGAATACATTCAAAGATTATTTCAAATTTTTGCATTGCGTCAGTACTTTTTTTAATTTCTGACCCAATGGATTTAATTAAATTCATGGATTGTATTATTTTGGTGGGGTTGAAAAGATTAAAAAGTTCCCTAATGTCACTGGAGAATGAGCTGTTAGGTTCAGGGGTGGCGCTAACCTCAGGAACTGGGGCGGGTGTGGAAGTTGGAATTTGCGGTGCAGGGGGGGGAGTGTTAGTGTCGGGTTCTTTTGTTTTTTGATTAGCAATAGCTTCTTGTCTTTTTTTTGCTCTTTCCTCCCATGCATTAACTGCAGGGGGGGGAGAGGGTTTGAAATTGAGTGGGTTCTTGGGGCATTCAGTGTAATTAGCGGTGTGCTCGCCACCGCAATTGCAGCATTTTGCTGGTGTGTCCTTTGGTTTAGGACATTGGCTTGAGAAGTGGCTTTCACCACATTTGAGGCAACGGGGGGAGCGAGAGCAGAATTTACTATGATGGTAAAAACTCTGACATCTATAGCACTGGTTGGGGATGATCCTTTTTTTTAGTGGTTCTATTTTTACTTTAAGGTAACCTAGATGGTCGATGCTAAAAAGTTCGGAATTTTTGGTACTTTTAGGCACCTGAATCAGAAATAGGGGCATAGCTAGGTTTGTTTTTTTACTTTTCATTATGTGGCAGGTTTCTACTTTCCAGCCGAAGCTGTTAAGCTCGTTGATTATGGTGGTGGGGTCTGTGTCTATAGGTAGTCCTCTGACTACAAATTTTGCTAATTTCTGTCCTGGTAATTCATATGAGTGCGATTCTATTTCATTTTCTGCTATATGTTGTTGAATCGCTCGGTGGGAATCTGCTGTGGTTGGAAATAGTTTTAAGTTGGTACCATTAATTTTGCCAACGGTTTTTTCTTTTGTTAAATTATTTATTTTTTTTATGAAGTCATTAGGATTTTTGATTTTGGTGATGATAATTGGTGGAATTTTAGAATTGGTCGTAGTTTCTGATTCATTAGTTTCCATGTTAGCTTCCTCTATGACCAAGGAATCAAATTGATTTGAGATAGGGGTGGGGGGGTGTCGGTGGAGGTTGAAGCATTAGGTTTAAAAGTGTAATGATTGTTAATGTTTTTAGTTTTTGTTTTCTTCCGACGAGAAACCGTCGCAAAGCCATCTTCTGTGGGAGAGGGAATGTTAAGTGAAGTTAGAATTTCTTGTTTAATATTTTCTTTTAATGTTTCTAAGTCATTAGTGAGGGATTGTTTTAACTGTTGAACAGTTTCATTTTCGGCTGAGAGTTTGGCTATGGATTCGTTTGCTTGGTTGAATTTTAGTTGAAGGTTGAATCTGAATATGGTATGTTCTAGGTTAAGGAGGTTTTTATGTTGGGTGAGGGGTAAATCCTCTGAACCAGGACTACTTAAGATAGAGCTAATTGCAGTCGACAGCAAGTCGTACTGCGCAACAGCAAGCATAGAGATTAGACGATTGCATTCGTCTGCGGTAAGCAAGCGAAGGGAACCCAGGCTTGCACTTACCTCTGCTGGAAGGCTTGCTTCTAAGTTGGTCATCATCTGTGCGATAGATGTATCCATGTTTTGAGGTAAAAAAAGTCTTTCCAACCCCTTAAGGGTGGGAATCGGATGAAAAAAAAATGTTTTCAGAAGAAAAGTTTTTTTTTTTGGAAAAAACAAATGTTTTTTCCTTTGAATAAATTAATAAGTATGCTTCCAGTCACTAATAATAGTGAATGCTGCAAAAAGTTCGGTGAGAAAATCTTAATATCCGCAAAAATGGGAGCGAGTTCAAGGCGTGGAAATAAAATGCGAAAGTATACAGAGTTGAAATCGTGTATGTACTTAACCATTCCTGACGTATAAAAATAATGGTGTTAAGAAAGCTCTGTTAGAATTTTCATTCCGAGTCAATATGGCTGTGTCATCAGTCTACATTTAAACAGTGAAAAACCTTAATCTGGGAATGTCACTTAAAGACGCAGCACAAGGGGGCAATTTGATTCTTAAGGGGGGGGGAGGCAATTCAAAAAAGGACTCATTTAGAGCGTAAATGATCTATTAGTAATAAGCCAGTTTTTACTAATATTTTTCTCTTGCATGCTCGATCCAAATGTCTTTTCATACGAAATGTCATTACAATCGGGAAACTCCTTCTTGGTGCGTCGTTTTTTTTTTTTTTTTTTTTTTGTTATAGAGTGTATGTTACCATGTCTTCATCTAAATATGTTTGTGTTCTCAAAAAATGTTTTGAATTCGAATGAAATCGAGTCTTTAATTTTAATGTTTATCATTTCATGTTTTTATTAATTTCCTTTCCAATTTCCATTTTCTCTATATTTCATAATAAAATTATTCCTAAATATAACTAGATATATTTGAAAAATATGTAAGACCTAAAGAAAAATAATGATTTTGTGTGAGGATATGTTGTAATTTGCATTTCATTAAATGATTTTCATCATTTAAATTATAATTACAGTTCAAAATTGACCGAATAAATGTTTGAGAAACTATTCAATTTGAAACCGCAATTGGCTAAAAATGTGTCGTTGAAAGGAGCGCTGAAAGCGAGTTTGGAACAGAGAGATCCTAGGGCTGGAAAGTAAAAGTGAGTGGAGAATATGACTTTTTCATTTAAAACCACTTTTCCCACTCACACTTTTTGATATAATTATTTTTCCTCCTATTTAAAAACTTCAGACATTAATTTATTCTACTGTTTTACATTCTTTAGTTGTCTCCAAGAGTCTAGAAGCATGGTGTTGAAATTTGAAATGAGGAACGTTTTAATTTTGGCATCGTCTTTGATTGTATGAGACTAGTCTTTTTATTACGAAAGTTTAGAAGTATTCTGATACTGAGAGTAATTTTGCTTTAAAAAATGAAATAAAACCAACATTTGAAACCAAAAGGTATTTGAAAAAATTACTTAAGACAGATATTTCTTCCATTTCACAGAAATTTTATACACTTCCAAAAAAATAAAAAATCTATCAAATCAAACCCACATTTAAAAAGTTTCTACTCTTCAGGAATTGTACGTTTCAGTAGGTCCACATTAATCCTCTTATACGTCATTTTATCCCATTCTATACTTTCTTTCGTAGAAATAAAACATAAGGAAAGAAGAACTCAAGTGTAACATTCTCACAAAACATTTATTTTTTTCTCCTACTTTTTCCTTTGAGATCATCTCTTAGAGTTTCTTCATTAAATAATCAAAAATAGAGAAACATTTTATTGTTTAATTAGGTCACATTTATCGTTGAAAATGATTTAAAATTCTATATGGAAAGTTATTTATAAGTATGAAAAAATGTATTTTCACAATTTGAATGAAAAGTACTTTATGTTTTTTTTAAAAATTATGATAGATATTTTAGTAAGAATGATGACTGCTGTGTTGAATTCATTTCGTTGATAATGGCAGAAACAACACAAGTTTGCAAAATAAACTTTTTTTTTTTGCTTCATATGATATTTTTGCTGACTCATATGTTTTCAAAAGCACTGAATAAAAAAATAACATTTATCCCCCCCCCCCCCATCACATACAGCACAGGTTTTCAAACTAGATTTCGCGGAACCCTAGGGATCCTTGGAACTTTGACAAGGGTTCCACAAGGAATCACTATTTACTTAATCTAAGCGCCAAAATATTAGACTTAAAATATTATTTTGCTTGTAAAAATAAGTATAAATAAATAATTTATGAATAAAATAAAATCACTTGCTTCATATACATTAATCGAGATAAAAAAAAGGCTGATAGAGCGAAATCTACGCTCGAACTTACGCTACGCCACCTGCCACTCACGCTTGCACACTGTCTTGCCAGATTACAGTGGTGCTTAGCTCGATCAGGTTAGAATGATGTTGACTGGGGATGTATAGTGTTTGGCGACGAATCCCGCTTCCAAATGACAATAATCGAAGACGCCCAGGGCAGAGTGCCGATCTTGCTTTCACTATTGCACTCCACTCAGGCCCTCAACCGGGAGTTATGGTGTGGGGTGCCATTTCCCTTGACAGCCGGATCCCTTTGGTCGTAATTAGAGGCACAGCACAGCGGTACCTCGACGATATTTTGAAACTTGTTTTGGTACCGTACCTTTACCAGTACCCTGGCCTTATTTTTCAGTAAGATAATGCCAGACTACATACGGCACGTGTTGCTATGAACTGTCTTGCAGCTTGTCAAACACTTCCTTGGCCAGCCAGATCTCTCTCCAATAGAGCATGTCTAGGATATGATGGGAATCAGGAATGGATGCATCTACCAGAGAATGTTGATGACCTAGCCTGACAATTGGAGCAAATTTGGCAAGAAATACCGTTTGAGACAATCAGGGAGTTTTATCGCTCTATGCCACGTCGTGTGGCAGCTTGCATCCGGGCTAGAGATGAATCAACACCTTATTGAGCTCGTTACTTTGTAACTCTGAAATAAATCATTCAAATTTTCTAAAATTTTAATCATTTTCTATTATGTACATAATTCTCCTCTATCCACCAATTTTTGTCTCCATCGGACAGCTCCTTCTTGGTGCAAAGTTTTTTTTTTTTTTTATAGAGTGTATTTTAAAAGTTTTTTTAAAAAATATAAGCAGTAAATATTCTTAAAAATATACCAGACAAGCGAATATTTATAAGACATTAACTTCCGGTTTCGAAATTGTGTGATATTAAAATGCTAATAACTTGATTTCTATGTACCGTAGCTACAAATGGTTTAGTTTTTATTAACGTCGCACTAGAAGCAACACGAGGGCTATTGGCGACTGACCTCGTAATTTTGATCCACTGGCAAATGACGAGAACGACACCTGAGCTGGCACCCCCCTCTCCTAACATCCACACCACGCCAACGGGAGGACTTTGGGCCCTGAACAGATTTAACGTGCATCAGCCCCGGCTACACGGCGGGTCTTTGGCGACAAGGATTGAACCCGCGACAGAACGAAAACCACCGGCCGCTAGTCCACGACCTTGACCACTAGACTACCGCGGCCCTAGCTGCAAATAGAAGGTAGCTTTAGAAAGAGAAGATTTCAAATTTTTTAATGGATAAATAAAAATAAATTCAGTATTTTCCTCGAAATTCGAGTTTGTAACGTAGTCGTATACTTTAAGAGGAATCGTATTTGTTATATGCCAAGAAATTATCAATTCCGTTTAAGTTAATGTATGCATTCTTAACCAATGCTAAATATATAAAGAAAAAAAATATCCATTCTTCTCATAACATGCCTTAACTTCTGAATTATTTAATTTAGTAAAATTAAAATTAATTCAACTGAAAAACTAAATCTTAAAATTGAACCTTTCTCGAGTTATATTCAGAGAGGCATGAAATAAATAAGATAGACACAGTTTAGCAGCTGATCGGTGCGTCATTTCATTAAATTTATGCTCCTAGCTAATTTGCAAGCAATGAAAATTTTCATTTCTAGAGGGTAGTAAAATAAAACCATTTTTTTAAATTTATCTTTTTTGCGAGCCTTTATTTTTTTTTAAAAAAAAGATTGTACTTAATACGTTTTTGACGTTAAAATCGCTTTACTATTATGATTTTTTTCTCTCTTTTAACTCATTTATTTTAACTGTCGGGTCACATATTCCTAAGATCCTAAATTTGTAAGCAAATAAATTAAAAACAAAAAAGAATTAATTTTAAAGTTATTTTCGCATATTGAGGTTTTTCTCATTTGCGCGATTGCAGCGCCTCTACATCAAACATCTTGATTTCGAGTAAAATTTGCGTCAATACTTTGATTGAATTGCGAAAAATCTCTCTACAAATTATAAAGTATGAAATTACTAAGAAATTAACATCAACTTGTGCAAATTGCTTACCACAAAAATGAAATATTAAAAAGCTGAAATAATACTAATCAATACATACAAATCAGGAGAAGGTAAAAATGTATAATAACTAATACATATCGGTTAATTTTTTTGGTCAAAAATCTCTGTTAACCTTCAAGCTAATTTTTTAGCTCTTCACTCAAGAGGTAAAGAACACGTTTTTAGTATTTTCGAATTATGATTGACCTATTTTTACGGACTTCATGTGTTCATTCTACAGTTACGGCCTCATGCAAAATTATGTACTGGTCAACTATCGAATTGGTTGTTCAGAATCGTGATAAAACGGTTCTCCGTCAAAGACAATAATGAAAATAAAACATATTTAATAGGAAGTATCGGGTACACGGTAACGCTTTCGTGTCTCGAACGTCTTTGAACAAAAATCCGCATCAATAGCGCCCTCTAGCAATGAGTGGGTTTAACCAATATATATGATTTCTTCTCGAGAAATGTATCTGAGTCTATACATGCTGGTCAGCGTTCAATAAACATCTGCAGCTAATTCGAGTAGTAGAAGGCAAGACTATACACGCAGTCAATGCAAAAAGAAGTATTCAACGAATAAATGCAGTTGTAAAATCAAGGGGTTCTTGTGCAATTCAAAGTGTCATAACTATTTAAAGTGTTGTAATAAATAATATTGTATAACATCAATCGAACAATTAAGCAAATTTATTATTGGTATTATTTTTTTTCTCGTTTAGTAATGCACTGTTCTTTTGAAGTTGAACTGTTTATTTACATGTGCTGTTACTTAAACTTTTTCCTATTTTGAAATACATCATAATATGTTTTAATAATAAAGTATTATTCAAAAACGTAACAAAATATTTTTATTCGTCAGTCCTTGATGAATGTCGATATTTGCCGGTGTAAGTGAGAAAAAGGGATTTTAGCAAATATTTCGGTCTTTCACCAAATGTAGTTGGTATGGGTTGAAATTCACCTTGAGAAAGTCGATATTGTCCAGAATTCAATCATTTTTTTTACGTTGATTTAAGCGGAGCGCTCTTCTAGCCCGAATCTGGAAAAATAAAAGCTACTTTGGAATAAGATGGAGTTTTCATTCTTCATAGTAGTGTCTGGAATGAGGAGGAAATCATTTGGATGAGATAAATAGCTGTTTTCATGATAAAAAGGATCACAGAACCAGACACACTGGTGACTCCTGGTGGTTGAAAGAAACTTTATTAACGGTAGGAAGCTGCTCGCTGTAGGTTCATTCGATCTACCATGGTAACAATTACATATACGTAACATTAGTTAACTACCACTTTTTTTGTTAAATTTTTTTAAATATGCTTAAGATGTTTTACAAATTATATGAGAAAACCATTGAGCGTCGAAATTATAAACCTCACTCATCCAATGGAACGAGAGAGGTGAAAATAATGCTAGCATTATCAGCTTAAGATTTTTTTGCACATATTACCTCAACGCATACTGTAAGAATTTTATTCGCTGGGAAACCTGTATGGAATAATATGAAGTTAAGTTTATGTATTTATCTCAATTAGATATGTATTTCTGATGATGAATTAAAGAAGAATAATACTTGTATGTGTTATATTTAAGTAGTATTTTTATACCACTATTTAGTGAATCTTTACATAAATAAATGGTAATGTAAAATATTATTTCATTACATTTCTTTATGAGATTTCTGTTTCTTGAGAAAGTTTAGCAGCATTCTTATTGTGTATTAAGTAAGCAGTATTTCTGTTGTTGTTTGTGTAAAAACGATTTGTTTTCCTGGATATGTAAATGCAAAACATCCACCCATATGGTTGGGATGCAGTTTCACCGCAAAACATTTTATGTAAAGTATGTAATTAATAATCGAAAACATTTTATGTAATCGGTAATATATTCAATTCTGAACTCACGTTTTAATAGCAATGGTTTTTAGACGACAGAAATAAATTTATTTACATTAAAAAAGCAATAAAATATTCGAATTGTGCATAGATAACTATAATAATATGTAATAAAAACGTGAGATAAAAATGCTATGGAATTAGATTTTCAAAAATCAAGTTACATTTTAGGTTCTTGATTTTATGTGACCATTGTATGACTGTTGCTAAGTAAAAATTTCGATTGTGAACTATGAGAAAGATTTTAATATTGTGAAAAAGGAATTATTCCAAGTGAAGTTCTTCAACAAAGACAATGTGTACGCATTACATTACGGTACTATATAAAATAATACAAGTACTTTTTTTGGATGTTGCATTCCATCAGTGTGTAGTAAAAATGAAATTATTTTTTCTAAATCCTGAAACTTTTGGGCTTTCCACTAACTTTTTAAGTCTCTCCCAAATCAATAACACCCAACAACTAAAAACTAATATTAAAGCTCTAACTGATAATATTATTAATTCACATAAAACTGCATCTAAACCCATTCAAAAATCCAACAATATTTTCACTCCCTCCCATTTTAAAAATTTATTGAAACTCAAAAATAATTTACGTAAGCAATATCAAAGATCACTTAACCCCAACATTAAAACTGAACTCAATAGAACACAAAATATCATTAAAAAAGTAATACACAAATTTACCCAAAAATCCTGGAATCAAAAACTTGAATCATTAAACACACAAGATAATTCGCTCTGGACAACTACTAGATTTTTTAAAATTAAAAGATCAGCTATCCCTCCCCTCAATAACCAACATGGTACTGCAATAACTAACGATTAAAAAGCTGAAGTGTTAGCGGATCAGCTCGAAAAAAATGTTCAAAATAATCCTAGCACAGATCTTAATTTTGACAAACATGTCACACAAACAATTCAAAATTAATTTTCCCCCCCCCCCCCCACGATAATACTGAACCCTCCACCCCACAAGATATCTTAGACTACATCAAAAAACTTAAAAACAAAAAAGCTCCTGGTCATGATAATGTCACAAATAAAATGCTCAAAAATCTATCCATCAAAATTATTTTCCTTCTCACAATTATTATTAACAAAATTCTCACTTTCAATCATTTTCCTCAAATTTGGAAAACTGCTATTATTTTTCCTATTCTCAAACCAGGCAAATCAACCAGATAGTGATATTAGACTCATAGACCAATTTCCCTCCTCCCAACATTAGGCAAACTTACAGAATCCATTATTTTGAAAAGACTTAACAAATTCATCACTGATAACAATCTCATTAACCCTAATCAATATGGCTTCACTAACCAACTATCTACTCTTCACCCACTATTAAAACTCTCCGAAATTATTACTTCTGGTTTTCAACGAAAGAAATCCACCGGAGCAGTTTTTTTGGACATAAACAAAGCCTTCGACAGGGTGTGGCTGGAAGGCCTAACCTATAAACTAATTAAAAACAATTTCCGACCCCCACTCATTGAACTTCTTCATTCGTACTGCAACGAAAGATTCTTCCAGGTCAGAGTACAAGATACACTTTCAATTTCTAGAAAAATTAATGCCGGAGTAGCTCAAGGAAGCCTAACGGGCCTTTTTTATTTAATGTTTTCGTTAACGATATCCCTAATTATAGCTCACTAGCCTGAACATGTATGCAGATGATATGGCAATTGTCGTCACATTCAGAAATCCTAAATCCGTAACTTTTGCTCTAAACAAACATCTCAATATTCTTGAAAACTATTACAATAAATGGAAAATAAATATTAATGTTGAAAAATCTAACGCTGTACTATTCACTAAGAAAAAACAAAATCCCCCCCCCTCCTATCTTTTATAACAAAAACATTCCTTGGGATACTTCCGCCAAATATTTAGTCTCACATTCGATAAGCATCTAACCTGGAGAAAACATATTATTAACACACGTGAAAAATTCAGACGTTTATCACACAAGATTTATCCTTTAATTAATAGAAAATCTAAAATGAATATCAATAATAAACTACTAATTTACACTGCCATCATGCGCCCAGTCCTCACATATGCATGTCCTATCTGGGCATACTGTGCCAAATCAAATTTAAAACTTTTGGAAAATTCCCAAAGCTCAATTATTAGGATGATTGCAAAAGCTACTATGTTCATGAAAAATTCAGAAATAAATAAAGCTTTACAAATTAAAGCCTTTAAAAAACATGTGCAAACATTACCTAAAGCCTTTTTTAATTCCCTAGAAAACATAGATAATATTAATATTAAAAATCTTGAAAATTATGTTATTACTCCATCTATAAAAAGACCCAGACAAATTCTCTCTGACTCTCATAACCCTCCATAATCGATATTTAACCATTAATTCAACTTAATATCAACTTCTAAATATAAATAAAAATGTATGCAAGACTTGCCAACAACAAGGGCAGCCAATAGCAGCAGTATAAGTGTACATCCTCTCTCGACCAATAGGAATGCACCACCTCATTTTCCTTCTCAAGAACTTCACTTTTCAAACAGCTTCCAGCATCTTTTAAAGTCTCTTATAGTCACCAGGAATCGCTAGTGTCTCCGTTACTTTTTTCAAGATAATGACACAGTTCTACTCGCCCAATTTTACTCAAAGTTCTTATCAGCATCCAGGAAACAACATAGAAGAATGTAATTCCCATTTTCACCCAAAAGAACATTTATTTTACAGGATTTGAGCTAGAAGAGCGCTCCGCGCTCTAGGTGCCTGCAGAAGTCAACGTCAATGCCATTATTCTTTATGTTTTTTCAAATAAGATTAATTCTCACAGACGCCTACTAATTAAAAGAAGAATCCTGATCAATTAGGCATTTCTTATGGCCAAAATATAAGAAATTAACCTTAATTAAACGGTAACAGAACCATCTGTTCAAGTAAATAATCGGGAAAAGACCACATGGAGAAATAAATTAGTGTTAATTTATCTAAAGTCCAGCAGAAAATTTTTCATTTCGTCAAAAAAATAATGACTGATTAAAGTTTCGGTGAAACAGCGAATTCTTAGGCAATAAGTAAAGGATTTCTGAACGTGTATGAACTGGAATTAAAATGTACTTCTTTCATATAACTGAGAATGCGCTTTGATGTTCATTATGGTTTCGAATTGAGCATCATCAACAAGGCTTCCTCCTCCGTACTGATCATAACAGGCAACCAGAACTGTGCCGTCAACAAGTCTTCCGACGGGTGAATGAGTGAATGTAAAGTTTATTGGTGCAAGAGCCAGATATGGCTATGCTGCGCCAAACAAGATTAAACTGTGGTCTAGACGTGAAGTTGAAAAAAAGGTAAAAATGGTTGACAAGAAAGAGGGTCGAAAATAGAGAAGGATCGCTAGGGTAT
>BMAW01112262.1:17431-33234 GCA_019974015.1 Nephila pilipes
CGCTGGGTACCCATTTTAGTCGCCTTTTACGACATGCATGAGCTACAGTGAGACTATTCTGTCATCCCCGGTCACCACACGGGTCAATCTGCGTCTCAAAGACAACTTTTTGTTCCCCGCTTGTCAGGTTTTTATCATCTTTCTTTTGGTGACAATAGTCCCCGTCTGCCCTTTACGATCATAATCTTGCGGGTTCGTAAAACATTTCTGCTCTATCAATGTGCTTATTTTTTACTCACTTTTAGATGCGCTTGTATGATTTGACTAGACCTTTCTAATTTCTCTCATTCGGAATATAAGTTTATTAAGGTTTGGCGTAGGACATTTCCGGAACATCAAGGGATGTTATCTACCCCATGGAGGGGGAAAGAGTGTTTATTTGGTGACCTTGATGGTGCAGCGTTGTTTCGAACCCTGGACCAGTGGGTTCAAAGAAAAGTTGACCGGTCACTTTTTGTCATGCCCTAACCAACAGGCTAAAAAGAACACCCTTTTCGGGCTAGTTAGTAAAGCATTTTAACTTCTGGCGATGTTGTGGAAGAGAGTCGCTGCATAGGTAAATTGGAATTCCATGGCATGTATATCATATGATATATAAAATAGAAAGAAATAATTTGAGATTAAAAAAAACAACGTTTTTATATGGTGGCAAATTTTACTAAAAAAATTAAATATTAGTTAAAACTTGTCGGAAATGTCTAAATATTGCATTGTTAGGCTAGTAAGAACGATTCCCACAGTTTCAGAGTTCTAGCTTGATGGGAAGTTGGTTAAATTAACGATCGAAAATTTGATGACACACACTCCCTCGCTCACACACCAAGTGAAATACAGAAAAACGTTGTAAAAAAGGTATTAGAATCTGCATTTAACAAGAAATACTGTCATAATCTGAAAAAATATTCATCTCATGAAAAGGGTAAAACCACGAGTTATGAACAAACGTGAGTTAACGGGCCCGACTGCAGTCTATTCTCGGCTTCTCAAAACTTCCTTCAGCTTCTTGTTATAAAAAATTGTTATCACTATTCCCTGCCCTTTACTTGGTGTAAAATATTATTAATTTTACTAAAGTGATGAAAATACGGTAGAATATATTTCATAGTAAAAAATAAAAGCATGGAAACTCGAAGTATCTCAGCTTGTGTCACAAAATAAGTCTTTATTTAGTGGTCTGTGTATCTCAGTTCTATAAACTTTCGATTTATTTAGTTCATCTTTTGACGGAATTATTTTTGAATTCTTTTTGTTCGAAATTTAAACTATTCACTTTTTTTGAGCAAAGAAACTAAACAAATGATTTGAAAACTGTTAACAAGAAGTTTAGATTGAAAACAACGAATACCACAAGTGACAAATTTGAGGGATATCATTTACAACTGCATTTAATTATTTGCTATTTTAATAAAATATGCTACAACTATTTCCGTTGTAGCAACTTTTATTTAAAAAAAAACATGTCTTAATTTTTTTTCACTGGAACGTTTCAAGAACACTCGTGTTCTTGGAAGAAAAGAAAAAAAATCAAAATTTTAAAATTAAGAGTGCTTAAAAACTATTGCTAATTTTTCATGTGAATTCTAAGTTATTTGTAAACAAACTTTTTAGTAATTCGAGACCAGCATTTTAAATGATTCATTTTTGCATTCAGAAGCTTAATTGTAAACATTCAACCGAATTAGCTTTAAATATGCGCTTACCAAAATAGTTTCAAGAACTAGAAGAGTCATTGAAGCTTTCCTAAATCCAAATTCATCCAGCAAATATCCTCCAACTGAAGGTCCGACAAAAGCCCTGAATGAAACATAAAATGTTAAAATAGCAAATTTGAATAAATGTTGCAAAGTATGTTGTCACAAGAAACTGAACAAATTTTTATTTTGCTTCTCTTTTTATTTTACATTTGTCCAACATTAAATGATAATTTATATGTCGACTCCATAAACAACAACAGATTTATAGTAACTTTTCATTAACAAAAATACGAAACATAATATTGAAAGAAAATGCGAAAAGCTATTTTACTGGTATTTTAAGTCAAAAACAGTACTATCTTGTCTTGGAATTTAAATTAAAAAATGCACAACAATTTGTAAGAAATGTCACACATTACAGAAATTGTGATTTTAAGGTTAAATTTCAAGTTTATCGCATGTTAAAAGCATTTAAGTGAATGAATACAGTGGACACAGTGACGTGATGTGTTAGTTAAGTTTAAAGGCGCAAGAGCCAGATGGGGCCATACTGCGCCAAACAAGATATTGCTGTGGTCCAGACAGATGAAAAAATTTAAAGATAATTGGTTGACGAGATGGAGGGTCAACAGTAAACCTCATATGAAAAAGAAAGATCACTAGGGGGCCTAGGAGTCATGATGCCCGTACTTACCTAAAGAAGGCAAATCCCTGAGGTCCCCTGATATAATCCCCAGGGGTAGGGTGCCCGACTATACCCCCAGGTACTGGGTACCATCATCTAACCACTTTTATAACATTGAATCTTCTGCTCTCTTTTATGGAAAAATAACCTACCTGTCTTATTACTAATCGACACTGATAAGGACTGATGGATGATGATGATGATAGGGAAGTTTTAGCGGCGCAAGAGAGAGCCAGATGTGGTCATACTGCGCCAAACAAGGTAAATCTGTGATCTAGACGTTAAAACAATGAGAGAGAGGAGAGAGAAGAGAAAGTAAAGTTTATTGCCGAAAGAACCAGATATGGCTATGCTGAGCCAAACAAGATTTAACTGTGGTCTAAACGTGAAATTGAAGAGAAGACAAATTTGATTGACAAGAAGGAGGGTCGAAAATAGAGAAGGATCACTAGGGTAACCCGGGGGTACGTCATCCGTATTTTCCAAAGACAGTAAACCCCATGGGAAAGAAAAAGATCAATAGGTTGCCTCGGGGTCATGATGTCCGTACTTACCTGAAGAAGGCAAGTCCCTGAGGTCCCTTGATATAATCCCCAGGGGTAGGGTGCCCGATTATACCCCCAGGCGCTGGGTACCCATTTTAATCGCCTCTTACGATATGCATGAGTTACAGTGGGACTATTCTGTCACATCCAGTCACCCCATTGGTCTTCCTTAGAAAAAATCCTTAGCCACCAGTCAAGAGTAAATCAAAACCAAAATGCTACTGTCCCTAGAGAGGAACCCCAAAAGGAGCCAAAGCCAAGGATAACTTAGTGTGGAAGAATTGTTAATTCCCTCCACCTTCCCGAAAGACCGAACATTGGAAGTTCATCTTCACACGCACAGAATCCAAGATGGGAGGAGATGTAGCTGCCAAGCAATCCTTTCCAATCTTCCAATGAGCCATCTGAATTGATTCGAAGAGAGAAGGATGAAGAGAATGGCTTAGCACAAACATGAAACGTGAACTGAATTAACTTGTAATTAATTTTGTAAATATGTGCAGAATTATGTGCGTATATTAAAATATTGTGTGTCATAAGATGAGTGAGAAGTTCTCTCCATTGTAAGTAGTTGTTTTGATGCCCAAACAAAGAAAAGGAAGAAAGGCAAGTTGACTTTTCATTTGAATTTTCTCAGATCCTTTAGAACAATAACAGATAGCTTGGTCATGTGCTTGGTTATAACAAATAACTTTTAAGTAAAATAACAAAATAAATACTTTTAAATTTAGTTATAATTTCCTGTTAAGGTATGTTATTTTTTCTGTGCAAGAAATTATGACCCCTGGATCCGCCAATGGATGTAGTTACCGATGCTTATAAGTGTCGATTTTTAGTATGTATTCGTATATTATCGAAGCATAGAATATTTTCTTTTTGTTTTTCTTATCTATTTATTATTGAGGTTGAATCTGTAATTATACTTAAAATTTTCATTAGTAATTATAAAAAAAAATGTACTTAAAAGATTAATTTTTTCCACGACATTCAATTGAAAGGATAGTTGGTTGCACATTTTCGTCTTAAAATTATTGCCTTGGCCTTTTTTCTGAAAAACGAATTTCTTAAAAGAAAAAAAACGACAGTTTATTTCACCTTACTCAACACCTTAGTTTATTTAACTTTACATAGCCGGCCGGTCGCACGAGTCCATTATAATATTGCTGGCTGGGAGACGGACTGAGGATCTGTAGCTTCTTAATATTTCCCTCAATACATGGCGATATGTAATAGACCTTTGGAACCCTGAGAAATAGATCTATCGAATGACGTATAACATATTCGATTTATCTCAATGGATCGCAAGCAATTCTATTGGTGATTTCTGCAGTTGTAAAAATGGAGTACCGTATGGAATACCTACCTGAAGAGGAATTTAGATTCTTCTAATTTTCTTAAAATTAAATAATATTAATAATTGGGAAAATATTGCTAAATATTAAATATATGGCTTAAAGGAATAAGAATGAAATTACAAAGTTTTATTTGTCTTACCCTAAAGATTGAGAAGAAGCAATCATGGAAGATACCAGCCCGTAAGTACTTAAATCAGGTGGTAATCCTCTGTTCCTGCAGTACAAGAATATTTTGTTCTTTAGAAAACGTTTCAAAATTAATCGAATTAAAAATGTTCAGTTAGTGCAATTCAAGTTTTGTATCAATGATTAACAATGTATAGATTAGGTACTTTTCGAAATACGTATTTACAAAATGAGAATGAAAATTAAATTTTAATTTTCGAAATAAAATTTGCTTCGTGGATATTAGAAGCGTCTTCATGTTCAAAAAAAAGTCATTGTTCACTGATGTAATGTTTCTAATTTTACTCTAAACTGGTTAGCCCTCTTCTCTCGGTTCTCTTAGGAGACATATTGCGACAAGTCGAGACAAAGGCTCATCCAGCTCGTTGGAGAATCGCGTGACATCATTTCACCAGATAACAGGTCAATTGAAAAGTCCCCGGCCTACCATAGTAAAACACATTTTTTTTACAAAATTAGTTTTTTTTTATTCAACTTAATTCCCTTCAAGGGTGATACACTGATTATAGCGACCCTCCAACTTTTCGATACCTTTTTTGTAGTACGATTTGTCCTTTGCTTCAAAATAGGCCTCAGTTTCGGCGATCACCTCTTCATTCGACGAAAATTTCTTCCCAGCGAGCATTCTTTTCAGATCTGAGAACAGGAAATAGTCGCTGGGGGCCAGATCTGGAGAATACGGTGGATGAAGAAGCCATTCGAAGCCCAATTCATGGATTTTTGCCATCGTTTTCACTGACTTGTGACACGGTGCATTGTTTTGGTGAAGCAGCACTTTCTTTTTCTTCAAATGCGGCCGTTTTTCGGCGATTTCGTCCTTCAAACGGTCCAATAACGCTATGTAATAGTCGCTGTTGATGGTCCTTCAAGGTAGTCAATGAAAATTATTCCATGCGCATCCCAAAATACAGACGCCATAACCTTGACAGCCGACTGTTGCTTTTTCCCACGCTTTGGAGCGGGTTCATCGTGTGCAGTCCACTCGGATGTCTGTCGATTGGACTTCGGAGTGAAATGATGGAGCCATGTTTCATCCATTGTCACATATCCACGCAAAAACTCGGGTTTATTACGCTTGATCATCTTCAAACACTGCTCCGAATCATCAACTCGTCGCTGTTTTTGGTCAAAAGTGAGCTCGCGCGGCACCCACTTTGCACAGAGCTTTCTCATACCCAAATATTCGTGAATGATACGATGTACACGTTCAGTTGATATCTTTAGAGTGTCTGCTATTTCATTCAATTTCAATTGACGGTCATTCAAAATCATTTTGGAGATTTTTTTAATGTTTTCGTCGGTAACAACCTCTTTTGGGCGTCCACCGTCTTCGGTGCTCATTTCACCACGTCTAAACTTAGCATATCAATCCTTGATGGTTGATTTTCCTGCGGCAGTGTCCGGAAACTCGGCATCAAGCCAAGTTTTTGCTTCAACTGCATTTTTTCCCTTCAAAAAGCAATATTTTATCAACACGCAAAATTCCTTTTTATCCATTTTTTTCACAATAACAAAACTTGCTTCGCTCAAAATGCTATAATTCACAAACTAATGATCCGGCAGCTGTCAAATTTATACTAGCATCTTTTGAGGGTTTAGGCTAACTAAAAAACATATGGATTTAATTCTAGTAGCGCCATCTATGTGTCAGGCCGGGGACTTTTCAATTGACCTGTAATTGTTTTTTTTTCTGGAGCGAGCTCTTTATGACAACTTTAAGCAACTCTCAACAAATAAGTAACTTTCCCCCATAAACTAAGATGAGGGGTAAATTTTAAATTGTTTTTAAATAGGGACACCGGAATCTTACGCCGCATGTACTCTGCTGAAAGATGATTGGTTTTGATTTTATAGATTTTGTGTAAAGCCTTTTCAAATTATGAAATAAAAAGACAACAGAACCGATTGTTTTCAATATAGTAAGTGAAATAAATTGGTAGAGTTTTAATGAAAATACATTGAAAGGAATGAAAAACTAAACATCTGAAGGGGAGGATACACTCCCGACTTTTAATGAAATCGAATGCAAAATATAATTCATATAATTGGTGTCGACTACTCATGTGTATTATATTTACCATTTTATATATAAAAGAGAATTATTTTACAAAAATTATTCTGTCATACTATAGTTTCTTTACAATGCATTCATTTATTTACTCGGCTAATCAAATGAGGCGAACAAATTAGTTGCATTTATAATTGTCAATCTTACTAAACAAGAATATATATAATAAAATTGGGAATATTCTTTCTCAAATCTGTGGTACTTAAAAGAAAAAACAAATTGATTAAACGCTTACATAGTATTTTGTAAAGTCCCGGTGAAGGCACAAACTAGTTTTGCTCCAAGTCCAAGGCCCATGAGAACAAGAGAAAGAACAACAATCCAAACAGTTCTGTAAGGGATATAAAAAGTCTTTCAATTCAATGTGTGATACAAGAATAATTTGAGTCCCCATTTTTGAATTATTCCAGATTGACAGATTTTGATTTTATTCTGATTCATTTCATATAAAAAATTATTTGTATCAGATACATTCTTACCCATCATTAAACAATGGAACAAATTTGTTACCAAATAGAGTTAGTGTTTATGTTCCGCTGTATTTCTTTTGTCCATTTGAATGTAGAGTAGACTTCTTCCACATCACTCCCTATGAGGACTTGGAACCTCGTCAGATTTAATTGAGGGTTAGGTGAATCAGCAATTTACGCTCTCTTATTAAGCGCAGTGCAACTCTCAAACCTTCGCTGAAAGTGGGACCCCCCCCCCCGAGTTGCTTCTGAAAATGTCACCCTTTTATGACGGGATACAGATAGCTCGCTTTTAATATATAGTCCTCAAAGAATTATATTAATTTTGTATTTACAACAATCGAAACTGGTACTTTTAAACAATTTAGTAAATGATAAATAAACCCAACTTTTTTTTTAACATGGTCTTTTTTAACCCGATTCTGAAATAACACTGTTTACCAACAAGAACTAATGCATTTTTTACATGAATCTTTTGTTCTAGCACGCATCTGTTATCGCCCGTGCTTAAAGTCCGCGTATAGAGGGAGTATTTTTGTAAAGGGGTGGGTATGGGACGTCATACGATCTCCTCAGGCAGATCAGACTAATTCTCCGAACGGAGCGGACGTACTCGAAAAGTTCTGAATCGAGGGGTGATTGAGTGCTAACTGTAAACTGAACTGATCACCAAGATAAAGCGACTCGAACTGTGTTGACTAATTAAATTAAGTTGTTATTGTTAATTAAAAAGTGTGTCTGATCTCATGAATTTTAAGGGAAAGTATTTAGCTAAGTAAGCTACCGTAAAGAAGAAACAGAGTGTTATGATTTATGAGTTCTAAAGTAACAATAAGAAGTTATATTGAGTATAGTGAAAGAAAAAAAAGTAATTTAGCAGAAAGGCGAAAAATAAGGAGAACCCTAAGTAATGTTTAAATTTAAGTAAAAGTTAAATTAGAGGTATTTTAGTTTAGTAAGCTTGTGATGGTATACGAGTGAAAAGAGAGAGGAAAAAAGTTTTTTATACATCAAAGGGAAAAACTGTCTTTCTCTGAGTGATTGTCTATATCGAGTTCTCTTGTTATTACCTCGTCTCAGATTTAATTCTTAAACTCTGTAATCATAAAATTACATTCTCTGCTGATTGGGAAAAGGCATTTCTACAAATAAAAATTCATGAGAGTGATCGAGATTCTATACGATTTTTGTACTTTAAAAACTGTGATATTAAACAGGATGTGGTCCCTTATAGAATAAATCGGGTTGCATTCGGTTTAACCTGTTGCCCCATCATTTTAAATGCTACAATTAAACATCACGTGACATAATATAGCGAGAAAAATTCCTTGACCTGCGACATGTTGAATGTCTTTTTACTTCGACAACTTATTTTATGGGTCGCATTCTGACAAAGAAGCCTATAAATTATCGTCGAAAGTTCATAAAAGAAGACGGATTTAACTTGAGAAAATTTGAAACGAATTCCCCCGAATTGATGCAAAAATGGGGAAACAATATGGCCTTGTTTGAAGAAAACAAATACTCAGGTTCAAAGACAAAAATTCTTGGATTGATTTGATACAATGATAATGACAGTTTGGGACTTGAATTACAATCCTCTTGCTATCATACTTTGAAAGAGAACCTCTGTGTACCCAAAGGGCAGTTCTCAAATCAATTGCTCATATTTTTGATCCAATTGGATTTATTTCGTCCTATGTCGTAAGCATCGAATGTCTTTTGCAACAACTATGGACGAAAGGACTAAGTTAGGATGAAGAAATTTCCAATGAATTACATTAAAATTGGTTACAATGCTGCAAAGAAATAGCTTCATTTTCTGAACTCAAAATTCCAAGATATTATTTTCCAAACAAGCAGTTAAATTTTGATAATGTGTTTAACTTCGGATTTTTGGAGAGACAGATTCAGCCTGCAATGGAGCTCTAGCATACTTTAGGCTTAAAAATAACTTGTCATAATTCGTACATCATTCATTATATCCAAATCAAATTGGCTGCCTAAACTTGAGCTAATGGCCGTATTGATTGTATCTAGATTAATGAAATATTTAACGAAACTCTTTCCAAAGATTAGAGAGGTGTTCCTTTGGTCTGACTTAAGCATTGTTAATCTTTGGATCAAAGGATCTGCCCATAATTGGAAACCAATTGTGGCGAATAGAGTTACGGAAATTCAGGAACACACCGACTCATTGGACTGGATGTCTTGTGATGGGAAGATAAATCCAGCCGACTTGATTACAAGAGGTTGTCATGCTGAAGAATAAATAAACCTATTCCGTGTGATTCAAAAATGTTCATACAAAGTCATTTTCTTTTAGAGAATGGCCTACTCCTGGTAAAGGGCAGGCTACAAAATGCGATTCTCTCTTCAACCCTCAAGCATCCAATTGTGTTACCATCAAATAATCTCCTCGTAAAAATGATTAGTTATGATGCCCATGAAAAAGTGTTCCATTCTGGAGTATCAGCAACTCTAACACAAATAAGAAAGAAATATTGGATCATTAAAGGTCGACAATCTATCAAGTCTATATTAAGTAGGTACATTATTTGCAAGAGGTTTAATGTCTTGCCAGGAAAGCAGTCGATTGCGCCTCTTCCAGCCACAAAGGTGGAATACTCATCATCCTTTCACGTTACGAGTCTTAATTTTGCAGGTCCTCTTTATGTAAAGAACAGTGAAGATTAACATTACATCTTGCTTTTAATCTGTACAACTACACGTGCTATCCATTTGGAACTTGTGAATGATATGACTTCCGAAACCTTTCTGCTAGCATTCAGAAAATTTGTATCTCGTAGAGGAATACCAGCTATAATTTACTCGGCCAAAACTTTTAAACGTTCTAATTTGGAATTAAAAACGATCTGGTCTTTGATTAAACACCTGACTGTTAAACGCTATTTCACCTCGAATAACATAAAATGGCAGTTCAATGTTGAGAAAGTCCCAAGGTGCAGAGGATTTTACGAAAGACTTGTACGGAATGTGAAAACTGCTCTCGGGAAAGTTAGGACGAAGTGACTGTTACCGAAATCGAAGGCGTGCGTAATCCAGACCCCTGACTTATGTGTATAATGAATTAAATGAACCTTTTCCTTTGATACCAGCTCACTTGTGTTATCTCCCGCTCCCAAAGCTCGGTTTTAGAGGGATTTTTTTTTGTAAAGGGGTGAGTATGGGAAGCCATACGATCCCCTCAGAGCAGACTAATTCTCTGAACGGAACGGACGTAAGCGACTCGAGAAAGTCGTGAATCGCGGGATGATTGAGTGCTAACTGTAAACTGCACTGATCACCAAGGTAACGGAACAGGAACCGTGTTGAATGAATAAACGTTGTTATTGTTATTAAAAAGTGTGTCTGATCTCATATTAAGGGAAAGTGAATAGCTAAGTAAGCTACAGTAAAAAAGAAAAGTGGTCCAGCAAAAAGATGAAAAATAAGGAGAACCTTAAGTAAATGAAAAAGAAATACAGAATCAGTAAAAAAGTAAAATTAAATTAGTTTAGTTTTTGTGCTGAAGAATTTATAATACTTGTTAAAGAATTTAAGAAATTTATAATACTTGTCAGTTGGAAAAAGGATTCTCAGCATCCCATCAGCGAAATTGCCTTGTGATTCCCACCTCGCTACAAAGATATCGCTAATAAAACAATTTAATTATCGTGAGAAATTAATGCAAATGTTTTGGAAAAGATGGCTAAGGGAATACTTGTTGAAATTGAATTCTTTTCATGCTGCTAAAAATATGGGGAAAGTTAAAGATTTTGAAGTAGATGCCATAGTTGTAATTAATGATGAATATTGACCGAGAAATGTTTAGAAATAGGGAAAATTATTGCAACTTTTCCTGGTAGAAATGGGAAAGTTAGGTCATGTGAGGTGAAGAGAGGCTCTACAGTACTCAAAAGACCAGTATATTGCTATATATTACTATATATAGTAGCTATATTTCAGTCAATGATTTTCGTTTATTGTATATATGTATACAGTTGTATATTTCATTGGATTCTTATTCCAAAACTTTTATGGCATATTTGAATGTAGTTTTTGTTATGCACTTAATTAATATTTTTTTATAGTGCATACATTTTAAATTTAAAATATTTGATTCATGTTATAGATTGTTTCTTGAAGTCTGTTTAAAAGTTTTCTTGTATATAGTTCTGAAAAGTGTCTTGTGTATTTTCTATTTCCTTTTAATATATTTGAAATCGCTTTATATTTAATTGTTTAATTCCCCCCCCTCAATGTTTCATTTTATTTATACTTGATTTTTTTTTTTTTTTTAGTTTGCGAATATGCCTGTGGTTAGATATCTTGGTTATTTAACAGTTTGGTAAATGCGATATCCCGCCAGAATTCTGTTCAGAAATACGGAAGAATCTTTAAATTATAAAATTACTTGGCCCTCAGGTAAGAAATCTTTGTTCAAGGCGATTTATATTAAGTTAAAATAAAATATATTTGAGCCTTTGAATTCTGTTAATAAGAAAATTTGTTCAGTTCTAAATTGATACTTATTTTTTGAAATGGAATACATGAACAGAGTTAAGCCTTGAACATATTGATTTGAACTTTATAGTGTGTGATAAGCTTTGAATTATGACTGTTATTTAATTATGCATTTATGGTGAATTTTGTTTTGGACTTTTTCAATAATTGATTACGTATATGTTCATGAAATTATCTGCTCTCAAGATGATCCGTTCATCCAGGGGGAATATATTGGAAATAATTTATTTGAATACCATCAAATCTCGTCTCAAGTGAGGGATCAAGGGAACGATTTCAGATTACATCCAGTTCTTGACCACGAAAGGCGTATTCTCCTGACCGCGGGATAATGAATATCTTATATCGTCGTAAATAATGTAATCAGCAATTTATAAATGTAGTCAACGCGTAGAGATTGTAATGAATGTTGTAAAGACCTCTCTTCTTAAGCTTTGGGTTCATTAAAAAAGAAGATTTGAGGAGAAGGTTTGAAAATACATCTCTAGGGTATCGCAAAGACATGTTATTTCTGTTTACAGTAAGAAACTGAGGAGTACGTATATATAATACATATTCATGAATATTGCTCAAAAACTGCTCTAAAGTTATCAAACTAGAAGAAGCATCGATTTTCTTGGTACGTTTGAAATTTTAAATATTTTACTGAAAAAAGAAATTGTTTCACACTTCGTACCTTTTCAATATTTTTTTTTTTATCAATTTGGGGGTTTTGTGTAAGCATTAATAAATCTTTTTACTTACGGTACCAGATCGAAAAATGGCGCTGGACCGATGAGTAAAAGGGAAGTTACTTGAATGCCACAGCCCAATAAACTTAAGGTTTGACTGTTACACTAAAAAAAAAAGCACATAGATTTAATAAAAAATATAAATCAAAGATTACTAAACTGAGGTTTTTAAAGTAACTTTTTAAATTACAAATTAAGTAGCACACTCATATTAAAAAGAAATAATAAACTATTAATTAAATTTCTTGCATTTCAGAAACACAAGTGTAAACAAAAGTGGCAAGAACAGAAATTGCTTCAGATAAATAGCAATATTATAACGATAAATTATGTATAGCACCGTCTAAGCTTTTTAAAAACTGGTAAATGATAAATACCGATATTTTTAACAATTCTAACGGGAGATCAAACTCAAATTGTCCCCGAGTGGAATATTTTTTTCATGTTCGAACAATGTTCGAGAAATAGAATCTCTGAAATTGTTTGGATAAATGTAAGTGACAATTTATTACTGTAATATGCCGAACATCCGAACAGATTTTTTTATATCGCTTTTAATTCAAATGTGTTGACGATAAAAATACTTTTGAGGGAAAAGATACACTTATTTATATGAAGTGCCTTTTATCATTTCGAGTACTCATTACTTAAAAAGTCGATAACTGGCAAAGCCTCAAACATGTTAAATAAATACTGTGGATCAGATGTTTTACTCAAATGAGATGTTTCCCTCGGAAGATTCGTGACAATGAACAATTGATCCTATTTCCATTTTAAATTGAGCTCTCATAGAAATAATGAGCGATTATCTTCGTGAGTAGTGGTAAAACAATGAAAAACGTTACTTTGTTGCAATCTTGGACTGATAGAGCTTTCAGCTGAAAGTGCAGACATTTTATCTCTTCTAAGAGAATATAGTAAAATCAAGTACATAGTTACTCATAGCTTCATAACAGTTAATATACCGCTAACTATGCAGTATTTGATTAGAGAACTATTTTGAATATGTCAACACTTAAATTGTTTATTGATCTTTTATTTTTTTCTCTCCAGAAAGACAAAGCTTCCTATTTATAAAACTCTCATCAGGGCTGTCCTAATGTCCAAGTTCGGAAACTTGGTCTCTAACTAAAAATGGAGAAGACAAAATGGCAGTTGTTGAGAGAAAGATTCTCCGAAGTATTCTCGGTAATGTCAGAGGAAATGGCGAAGACATTTTAATTCTGAAATAGAATAATTATAGAATTTTCAATGATATCATTAAATGCTTCCAAGTGAAACAAATCTCATTGGGTTCGAATGGATGAATAAATTCCCGTGAAGAAGAATTTTGTTGCAAAGCTCCGGACTCGTCAAAAAAGATTGTGTTGCATCGGATTTTAAGGGAAAAGATGGCGGAAAATCTTCAAAAGAAGCCGTGGGAGTCATCTTTCATTTGTTATTCCCATTTTAATGAAGATATTTTTACAAGGAATTTAATACTTTCGTTTAAACTTTATTGTAAAGAAATTCTACGCTGAGTATGGATGAGCGCACTTAAAACAGAGAAAAGAATTAACAACAATATTCAAGTACATTATTAGTAGGAAAATATGATACATAATTAATTTAAAAATCATTTAAATAAAATAAAGAAGAAATTATGTTTCTTTTATTTCTAGGTACACTGAAAATGAACATTTTACAACTTTTGAAAAATCTCCTTAGTTAAAGATTTAATAACGTTCCAAGTAAATAAAGATGGATATTTGAAATTCAAAGGCGCATTTTTATGCGAATAAAATTTTCCTAACGTTCTTATTCATTCTGCAAAATAATTATGAGTCCCAAAATAAAAGGATACTTATAGATCTCAACTTTGGTTCGATTATTTCAAGTTTGAAAGAAAACAAGGCATTCTCTTATCATAAGACTAATAAATTAAAAAGATAAACAAATTATCGCTCTTAAATTTATGAATCTATAATAGTTACATAAATGAGAAAATCTTGTCTTACCCCGTTCATCAATATTTTGCATAAGCATTCGACATTAAGATATACAAAAAAAAGTTAATACGATTAAATTTATTATTTTTTTTTACTAAATATAGATATTGTAAACAAGGACATTTGATTTTTACAAACAAGTGGAGAAAATATTTTCATCCTTTCTTCGTTTATAATATTCTCCACTTTATAGCATTCCCAAATACTTAATGATTAAAATATTTTTAGTATTTTGTTTCAGCAATGTATTTTAAAAAAGTTTTAAAAACATGTTACTTAAAATTTGGAATAAAAAGCGATGAAGGGCTTGAATAAAATAACAAACAACATCAAAGGTTTGAGAATTTTAAATGTTTTTGAATTTTGTAATCAAATATGCAAGGTTTTTTCAAAATGATACATCCGATTTCAAAATTCCATATTTTCGAAAATAAATGACACAGAATGTTAAGTAATACATAAATACAAAGGAAAAATATGGAAGTTTTATATTGTGAAAAATTAATGACCCTCATTTGTTCTTCGTAAAGCTTTTTCACGAAAGCTGTTTTATAAGCTTTTGTGAAGTTAGCTCGTAATTGGATCGGTCGCAGTAGACCAGAGGACTTGGATGTTACACAGCTGATCATCTAAGTTATCTGAAATACTACTTCCATGTCTTATCAACTGATAACCTATGCGATTTCTTCTTTTGGAGGTTTGTAAAAGAAAGTGTATGTGCCACCCTTATACCCACAAATTTAAGTGATCTTTAACAACGGATTTCTGTAGCTGTGTAGTCAATTACTTCGTGTTTGGAAGGAATTTACATATCGAATTAATCGGGTAACTTAAGGAAGGAACTCTTGTAAGATAAAAACTTGTATATATTTTCTCTTTGCTTTCACTTATTATGTATCATTCTGTATCGTTTATTTTTAAAAATATGGAATTTTGAGGAATCATTTTGAATTACCCCGCACTCCAACCAAAATTATAAATATTTTATTCTAGATTTTTCAAAAAAAAAAAAAAAAAAAAAAAAAACCCCTCAATTTTAGTGTCTTATGAATAACAGAAAACTAAGTATATTTTTGTCTTTTAATCCAATAAGTGTTCCAAAAAATTTATTAAATTTACTAAGCGTACTTTTAAAATTCATTTGAGGTCAGAAGTACCTTTTTGTCACACAGCCATCCCCATCCCGGAGCTGTGATAGCATATACTGTACCACTCAAAGCAAACATCAGTCCAAGGAAGAAACCAGACAGGTCAAACTGAAAGAAAATATTTCAATCATGCAATGAGAAGAGTTGATCAAAAGCTTTGCATTTGGATTTTTTAAGAAGCTCTACCATTGTTATTTTGAAATGGAGTTTCAAAACGGGTGTCAATTTCACGAATCGAATAGAAAAACGTTCTTCTCATCATGTTCCTTTGTTGTAGACTTGGTATTTAGAAAGGGTCTTAAATAACGCTTCTAACGACTGTGCGGATGAAAGCGCAGTAATTATATATATATATATATATATATATATATATATATATATATATATATATATATATATATATATA
>BMAW01112262.1:33244-97248 GCA_019974015.1 Nephila pilipes
ATATATATATATATATATATATATATATATATATATATATATATATAAACAGTTTTCGATTTAAGTATAAAATTTATATGAAAACAATTTTGAAACGTTTATCATATTTTAAAAAGGAATCCGAGTTGTGTTTTTTTTTCCAACCCTAGAAACCTGAATTGAACAAATCAAAATATACTTAGAAGTTAAAAAATCTAGAATTTTAAGAGAATACTTTCGATTTTTTAATATATATATATATAACGAAATCAAATGATATTGAGCTAGATATTCAAGTTGCAATAACCTTTAATGAAAATTTAAAACTACCTGGTTCTAAAAATATAAATCAGAAATAAAATGTTCGAATCGTTTATAATATTACCATATCATCAAAAACTTTATTAGAAACTTACGTTTCTTAAATGTGGCTCTAACGTAGCTTGATTGAATCCTATGTAGTTAAATGACGTAAAAACGCTCAAAGAATAAATCATAGTTTTGGGATTTAACCAAAACTTCAGCACATTTCCTTTCTTAGGGACTTTTGGATCATCTGCAAAAATACACATACAAATCAAGTATTCTATATAAAATGTATTCTATTAAAATTTTTGTATCGTATAAATTTTGAAAATGTAGAAAATATCATACACGTACAATAAGACCAACATATATGACTTACAAATACACAAGCCTTTTTTTTTGTTTCCATTTTATTGTTTGAAATAAACCATATTTCGAGAGAAAAAATATTCTGAATTAGTAATCAATTTTAATTTAATTATTATTATAAATTCTTTCAGTTTCATTTCCCGCTCATTTAATCTTCTGAAAATTCCTAGTTTGTAGTCACGGATAATCAAATCTTAAGCATGATAGGCATTTATTAATAGATAAAAATTGCGCGATCATTTCATTCTGCACCCACCCCACCCACCCAAATAACTTTGTTTTTCTCAAAACAATTTTTTAAGATTTGAAGAACTCAATTGAAGAGACGAAGCTTTATCAAATAGTTCGATGGAAACTTTTAAAAAAATGTAGTTGATTTTTCTAAATCAAAGTCATCCCCTATAGATAAACGCTATCTGGTTAACAATAGCAAAAATTATGGCTTAGTTTAGTATTTATCAACACTTACGAGTTTTCCTCTTTGACGTTTCGTGCGTGAATGAGTGAATGTAAAATTTATTGGCGCAAGAGCCAGATATGGCTATGCTGCGCCAAACAAGATTAAACTGTGGTCTAGACGTGAAGTTGAAAAAAAGGTAAAAATCGTTGACAAGAAGGAGGGTCGAAAATAGAGAAGGATCACTAGGGTATCCCGGGAGTGCATCACCCGTGTTTATCAAAGACAGTAAACCCCATGGGAAAGAAAAAGATCACTAGGGTGCCTCGAGGTCATGATGCTTTACTTACCTAAAGAAGGCAAGCCCATGAGGGGAGGCATTACAAATCAAGATGGACACACAGCTTTTTTTTAAAACCAATTTATTTAAATTTTTTCCACAAAACTGTGTCGATTACTTTTTATCAAACAGTGGAATTCCGTAAAAAATGTAACTCTTCATTTGTGAATCATTGTTGATGTACATTGATACCCCAACAAGAAAACAATGGTAGTATATAGCTCTCCTGGACGATACAAACATTTGTTCTCTTTAGACAAAGACGTCAAGAAGGAACTTTTCATTTATATTCGACGCATGATTGAAAAGCCATTCCTCCATGTCCAATACATTGCCCTATATTCTTGTTGTACCTGAAAGTTACACGCGTCCTTATAGAAATCATTCCAAGTGTCATTGAAGTGTTGAGAATTGGCGAAAAAAATGAGGCCTCATTACACCTGAAACTCGTGACATTCACCCAAACATTACCTTATCATTTTATTCTGGAGCAGAGGTTGCTATTAAAGTCTGGAGTAGACAACAATGCGGCCGACTAATCACAAGTTGGCCGCAAGTGTTTGGAAAGGGAGGGATGCCATGCGTTCTTTGAAAACACGTGTATTTTTCTGGTACAATAAATACTGTGAAAATCGAGTAACATATAACATGGAGGAGTTACTTTTGAATCAAGCCTCGTAATACGATTGCATACAAAAGAGTTCATCCAAAGATGAGCTCTCATTAGATCGACGACAAGATCATACATTTTTTGTTGTCTTTGCAGGATTTATTATTTTTTTTTTTTTATCTCTTTAATAAAATAGAATTTTTCCTTTTTGATTGGCGTTAGAAAAGTCTATTACAAATTTAAGAAGATTTTTATTTGTGAGCTCATTTCCGAAAAAAAAAAAAAAAAAGGGGAGGAGGATTCTTTTCTCCATGAATTTGTATGTAATTTTCTGAATAAAACTTCATGTTTGCAAATGCATTTTCTGTATAATATTTCAATGCATATGTTTTTCAATACATATTTTCCAAAAGTTCAAGCGAACGATATAAAATTAAAAACGAAATTATTTTACAGTTTTTAATTTAAATTTTCTAAGCTAATTAAGTTCATTTCAAAATGGGTGGAATCTCTTATTACTTATAATGGAAGAATTGCCGAAAAAAATACGAACATTTTATTTAAGAACTTTACTTACTTGCAGGATTTTAAATTTCATTGAGTAAAACGAATTAAATAAATTTACTAATTTGAAAAGTACGATAAATTATCTTTTTTTGTTGTTGAAATTTTGTACATGAGCGATGTAACTACTAATAAATATACCGAACATCAACAAGGTAGCTCAGATATTATGGAACATTATTTTCAGTCAGCATTGGTGTTGCTACAACATTTGTTTTAAAAGTACCACTTTTCTCGGGAGTATCGATTCAAAACATATCCAGAAAAATTTTCATTTGATTTGTAGCGCGAAGAAAATCATTTCCTTCAGAACTCAAATTTATTTTCATGAGCACAATGAAAAGGGTTCCTTATTTTACTTCAAAAAAGTAACACATCTATTTCAATGCTACTTGTATCCCAAATTCTTTCGGTATTTTAATTGTCACATATATTTGAATTTTTTGCAGGAAAATATTATTATTCATTTATCCTTTCTTCAAACGTCAAGAGTGGTTAGAAGACTAAAAAAAATTTCCCATCATTCCAATCCAAAAATCATCTCGGGAAATATTAGATTTTTTGTAATAAACATATTGATTCACTCTTTTTTAATATGAGATTTTGCTTTATTGACATTTTTTGATAGAATTGAGCTTTATAATAGACAAACTGTATCAAGGGAAGGAGAGGAGAAATGTTACATAATAGTAAACTTGTTTTATATGGCAAAGGATAGACTTCTTTGCAAATCAATATTTCAAGCCAAACTGGTCTATTGATTTTTTTGTACATTTTGATTTTGTTCGGTGATCGGTAAATGATTGTTGCGGGACTTTAACAGACATTTAATTAAATCAAACATTTCTTAAGGCATTTACTGCTTCCAAATTTGAAGCTTTAATAATTTTTTTAATTAAATTCATATTCTAATGTTTTGTATTCCCTTTGTAAATGCATAAGTAATAGTCACACCCGTAGCATCGATTGATAGTGTTATATAACAATGAAAATAAAATATTTTAAATAAGCCGGCGTGGATTTTCTGGGGGGGGGGGTTAGGTATTACCCCAACTAATCTGATAAGAAAACTACTACTTTTCCTTATAACACCTATTTGAAAACAATAATCCACCAAGCAAAAATAGGGAGAGCAATTATTTTGAACACATTTGTTTACAGTCTCTACGCGCCAATCACACATAAATAAATAATTATACTATTTACAAACCATACAAGGCTTCCAAACAGCCCATATTTTAACTTAACCCGCTTTTGCGGTCAGGAGAAATTACATCAAAAACAAGAAAACAACCTGCCTTACACGGTCAAAACCCAGATGTGTTCTGAAATATTATCTATAACCCCAAGCGCTCTCACTTCACGAGATAAGGCGTCTCCTGGCGGTATCCGAGTAATTTATTTCCAACAACACCTATAACAGTGATGGCGAACCGATGGCACGCGACACAATATTTAGGGCACGCTACCGATCACAAAGTTTACTATGAAGCATATTACGGACGAACGAGAGTGATCCTACGCTGCGGAGTATTTCGCTATTTCATTCTTATCTACGAAACAAATCCAAAACTTCGAAATGGCGAGATGAATGTCTTTTTGTCTTTTTAATAAATCGTACACACGCATAATACTTATTAGAATTTACATTATCTTGCAAAACTTTCGTTACAAGCATTATTCTATTACAAAACTTTCGACTACACTCCCAACAAAAACAAAAAAAAAATGTTTTTTTTTCTCCGCGTCTGGCGCCGGATCCCTGGCGTCCTCACGCATCAAGTTTCATAACACGGAGTGTTCGTGCGCTGGCAGTAAGCACACTCGTTTGTTATTGTAGTTACATCGTGGACTATAATTGCTAATGACGAATAGTTAGTTCACGCATAGCATAATAGTCAATTTCGTTGACACAACTGTATTTTAAAGTTTATTCGTTTTTTATTTACGATTTTTAACTGTTATTTAATATGACTAGTTGAGCAACAACACCGTTGACAGCAAAAAAAAAAGTGCAAGATAATAAGTGTATCAGAGAATTTCAAACTTGGTGGAATGAGAAATATGGCATGATTAGTAAAGGCGACAAAGCGGTTTGTGCTTTATGTTCTGGAACAGTGGTATGTAGAACATCGTCTGTAAAATGGCATTTTGAAACAAGTCACAAATGCAATTTAACAATTTCAAATTCAAAACAAACAAATCAATTAACAAATTCAATAACAAAAAAATTAGTCAAAAAAGCGAACCAGATCAAAAGGAATTAATTGCAAGGGCTATGAAAGACAGAAATAAACTGTCGACGTCTAGGACTAAATATGTTGGCAAAAATTTTCATACGAACGCGGCAAGTTACTCTGCTGCAAATGTCATTGCTCGGCATAGTAAACCTTTTCAAGAATGAGAGTTTTTGAAGGAAGCCTGGTTAGCATGCGCACCCTCACTTTTTGATGATATCAATAATAAAGATAAGATAATTCTACGCATCTAAGATACTCCTCTATCTAGAAATACAATAAACGAAAGAATCTTAAAAATGGCCAAAAATGTAGCAGATCAACAAAACATTTACATTAACTCCGCCCCTTTTACATCGCTATGTCTTGACGAAAGCACTGACGTCACTAAATCTGCACGTTTCGCTTTTTTTGCTTGATATTGCGTAAGAAACGTCATTAAGGAAGAATTAATAGTAATAAAATCGTTGCTAACAATTACAAAGGGCACAGATATTTGTACGGCCTTTAAACATTCACTTGCCGAGAAAAAAATTGATTTGAAAAAAATTGTTTCAGTAACAACTGATGGTGCTCCAAGAAATGGCTCCAAAAATTTTTTGGTGGGCAAAAAAAATGGTTTCATAAGTTTATTTCAAACAGACGTAGGACATTCGATTCTTGAAATCCCCTGTATCATTCACCAACAAGCCTTGTGTGCTAAGAGTGGTTTAACATCTCTTGATAATGTAATGACAGTAGTTACAAAAATAGTCAATCTCATTTCGTCGCAGACATTAAATAAGTGAAAGTTTGATGCTTTGTTAAATGAAGTCACCTCGATGTATAATGGCTTACTGATGTATAATAATGTTCGCTGGTTGAGCCACGGGAACGTACTTCAAAGATTTGTTGATTGCTTTGAAGAAATCAGATTGTTTCTGCAAAATGAGAGGGAAATTGAACAATACCCCCATTTGTTGGATGTTATATGGCTTTCAAAATTGGTGTTTTTTACAGACATATGCCAACATTTCAAATAATTGAACGAGAAGCTTCCAGGTACAAATAATACAATTATCGTCATGATAGATCTCATTCGCGCTTTTGACGCTAAACTGCATGTTTTCAGGAACGATATTATTACAAGAAACTACAAGTATTTTCCAAACTTGAAAAAAAAAATATTAAAAATTTAGATATACATGTGGAATCAGGCAAAGAAGCAGTCACTGAAAAATTTATTTCTGTAATTGATTCTTCAATTAATGAATTTTCAGCGAGAATTTCTCAGTTCAAAGAATTATCGGAAACACTCAAGTTTATTATGTACCCTGATGTGACTTCATTTGATAAACTGAACTTGTCCCAATTCGATTGGTTGGAAATTTAAGAATTTGAAATGCAGCTGATTGATTTCCAGTCTAGCTCAATATGGATTCAAACGTTTATTGAAACAAGGAAAGAGTTGGAATTAATTGAAACAGAAAGATTGACAAACAATATAAGCAAAACTGACTATAACAAAATTTTGGAAACATGGAATTCGTTACCAGACATATTTAACTGTTTGAAGAAGCTGGCTCGTGCTATTTTAACCATACTTTTATCTACCTATGCCTGTGAGTCATTATTTTCAGAGATGAATAACATTAAAGACTCCCTTAAAAACCTTTTGACTGATGATTCCTGTTCAGCATGTGTTCTGCTAAAAGTAACATCTTATAACCCTAATATAAGTTATTTGTCATCTAATCTGCAACAACAGAAGTCACACTAATGTTACAGTAATTTGAATTACGTGTATAACTGAGACATTGCAAAATGTATTTTTTTGTAGTAAATAAAGAATTTTGAGTTGATAGTATTTAGTATTATTATTTTCCCAATAATCATGAAGTCAAAATTATTTGACGGCACGTCTATGACCTCATTAAACATTATTAAGTAAAAAATGGCACGTTGATACATAAAAGTTCGCCACCCCTGACCTATAATCTTTGCTCAGGAAATAAGTTTTCTTTCTTTCTCTCCTCCCTTCAGGAAAGGTGTTGTGTAATTCTTAATTTCTTTTACTTTCCCTTCATCTTAAGACTTTATTTGGTCATTATATTTCATATTGTTAAATTTTAAATACCACTATTTTTTAATATTGATTTTGTATTACTATATAAATCATAAAAAAAAAAAAAAAAAAAAACCCGAAATACTTTTATTTTGGGCGGAAAAAAAACAAATTAAATTAAAAACTTAAAAAAAATTGTCTCTTTCCTTTCTCTCATCCTTTTTTGTCTTCTGCTCCAAGCTTCGGCACAATGTAATCTGTCTGTTTTTCCTTCTTAATGTTTTAAAATGAAACAAGAGTAAAACGCCTGCCCAGGCTAGTTCCTCAAGAATTAAATGATTGCTGTTGTTGAGAGAAAGCTAATCAAATATATTCTATGATAATTGTTATTACAGATGCCCGGACGACATATCTACATTTATTCGTATGCTTAGACCAGGGGACTCGCGGTCGACGGTTTTTGTCAAGTCGGGGATTCCAACCTTGATGCCACTAAACACCCGCCGTGTAGTCGGTATTGATACACGTTAGATTTGTCGAGGCTCAAAACCCACCCGTTGGTGTAGTGTGGAAGCTAGAAGAGGGAGGTGCCCTCTTCTAGTAGCATCTCTTCTTGTAGCATGTCAGGTGTCGGCCCTCGTGCTGCTTCTAATGCGACGTTAATAAAATCAATCAAGCACGCAAGAACAATTTTGCTCATAAATACATGCAGACCCAAATATAGAGAACATTTCCTTAGAAATTTTTTTCATAGATGGAAGTTTTTCAGCAGACAAAAATTTGTAAAAGCCAACTAATGACACATCAACCTTTCTTTCACAATGTGATATGAGTGCATGTCAATAAATTCGAGCTGCAACTCCTCACGTGCTGTAGTAATATCGACAATGATGGAATATGAGAGAGAATTGAATTTAGACTCAATATTCGTAATGACCTGAAATTTTCTTGTGAGTGAGTGAATGTAAAGGTTATTGGCGCAAGAACCAAATGTGGCCATGCTGCGCCAAATAAGATTTAACTATGGTCTAAACGTGAAAAAATTGAAAAAAAAAGAAGAAAAACTGGTTGACAAGAAGGGTCGAAAATAGAGAAGGATCGTTAGGGTATCCCGGAAGTGCGTCACCTGTGTTTACCAAATTGAAAAAGATTACTCGGGTGCCTCGGGGTCATGATGCTCGTACTTACCTGAAGAAGATAAGTCCCCGAGGTCCCCTGATATAATCTCCAGGGACAGAGTGCCCGGCTATACCCCCAAACTCTGGATACCCATTCTAGTTGCCTCTTACGACATGCATGAACTACAGTGGGAGTATTCTGTCACTCCCGGTCACCACACGGGTCGAAATCTTCTTGTGACCTCCAAAATCTACAGATGATCCCAAATCTTAGCAGAAGCTCTTTCAAGCACTTTTCCTAATTCAGAAAAATGATAAGTAGGTCCTTCTCCTTCTGACCTTTCGAATAGAAATAGTTTTGATTTGAATGATTTTATGCACGCGGAGGAAATTTCAATTCAAGTCGGATTTTTGTAACTATCTTGCCTCCCCCCTCCAACCCTGGAAAAAAAACACCTCCTAATGGTTCACTATTTGCCACCCCTGATTTAGACTATACTACATATATAATCAGTCTGTCTTTTCTATAAAGGAGCCTTGGTGCAAGAAACCATTTGGGGCCCTAAATTTTTTTGTAAAGTCTGAAAAATTACTAACACGAATATGTATTATTTAGGTATATTTATTTAATGCGTGATATTGTTTTTGCTAATATATTAATTACTTCAGAAAAATTACAGTTTTTTTCAATGTCTTTTTGGATCCTTGATTTAGCAAGTGCTTTATAAGCTCACCTTCTTGACTAAAAAGTTTCGTTTAGGTGGGGTGCTCGGGAATTCCCCGAATCCATTCACATCATCAAGAATTAGTTTGAGAGAAGATTGTCAAAATCTATAATAATATTTACGATAGAATAAATTTTACATGCTACTGACAACGATAGGAATATTGTCAAGTTTCCACGTGCAAGAGTACATTATTTTAGTTCTTAATCATCTTGGGGGCACAGCATCCACAGCACCCCACAGATGGCCGGCCCTGCACATGATTTGAATTATGATTCAACGGATACGTAAAATCTAATTGAATCTTGTTGTCTTGTAATGGAATGGCTTAGTGACTGACGGCGGAATTTATTGGCGCCAGATGTGGATATGCTTCACCAAACAAGTGCAACATTAGAAAAATGGGGGGAAAGTAGTTGACAAGAAGGTCGAAATAGAGAAGGATCGTTAGAGTATCCCGGGGGTATTCCACAAGTTTTAATCAAAGACAGTAAATCCCATTGGGAAAGATCATTAGAGTGCCTCTCAATTAGTTTTTATTGGATATAGCTGTTTTTGAGGCTCTAATAGCGTTCTCCAGAAAGTTTACAGTCAAATCGGAAAGATAGAATATCTACTGAATTTGAAACACTGTACTGGTAAATAAAAGGAAAGAGGATTACTGGATTTCTGAAAAAGAAAACTTTTCTAACGTTTAAAAATTCAAGAATTAAAAAAAAAAAATGTTTTCATAAAATAAATTATTAAAACTGCTCCCTTCTTCTGGTGTATCATGAAAAATTGTTGTGATTAACTTACCATTCTCTGCAAAACTAATTATAATGAAATTAATGAACATCCGTACGTAAAATAAAAAGAATAAGTAAAATAATTAGGAAACTGCTTAAAGATAGAATAATAATAAATGTAACTTACCCTTTCCTATAAGGAATAATAATAAAAAGTAATTAAATATTTCTATATATTGAAAATATGATGGAATAATCAGAAATGAAAAGAAAAAAAAAGTCAATAATGGGTAAATAATTTCTATTTCAAAGCACTTGAATTGTCATTTGTAAATATTTAAGAATATTTAGAAGATATTTATCTAATATTGTAAATAGTTTCCAATAACGTAACTGTTTAATATGTTTTGGTACTAAGTACACGTGGCAACAGTGAATAATTTCATTAAATACGCTTAAAGTTGCAATAAATTAATCTGCAGTTATTCAATGTACGAGTGGCAACGGGGAAGATCTACTTCTGCGGCCGGTCGTTTTCGGCTCACGTTATCTGAAGTTAGAGAACATTATACATTTTTACATATTTTGATTTTAACTGTAGTACTCTATTTTTTGGTCTATCAAACATTTTAAAGAACAGTGTTTTTCTCTTTCCCGTCTTCTGACGATGGGAAAAACTTATCCGCTAAATACAAATTATGTTGAACTACTTACCTACGTCAGGAAGTACAAAAAATATTACTATAGCATCAACGATGACAATTGAACCCACGACGTAGAAAGGTAATCCATATCCACCTAGCTAGAAAAGTAAAATAAAAAAAAATAAGTATTTCTAAAAGAGAGTATTATATTTCAGTGGTTCTTAATCTCTCACTCATTAGGCATCAATCTGGGATATCGAGGATCCACCAGTTCGAGTTATTGGAAAGAAAAATAAAAGAATTCCAATTTTTTGTCATATCATCTCAAAAATAATTTTACTTTTATAATTTTTCTATTTTATTTTGCCTTTTTTGCCCGCATTACAAAAGGACAATATTTCTTTTCTGAAACTTGCAGTTGATCCTGAATTTGATAGATAAAGTGGTAATTTTTTTTTTTTTTTTTCGGCATGTTGAAAGATATAATCTTTTCTGGTTGCTTTGATGACAATTCATGTTATTTAATAACTGAAAGAAATCTCCGCAACATAAGTTTTACGATAGTCGATGTTCTAATGTACATCTAACTAAACACTGGGAACAAAACACGTGAATTTCAATTATGGAGGTATAAACAAAGAATATTGCAACAGATTCACAATATATCCACTGTTATATTCGCGACATATCTAAAAAAAATATCTATTGCTAATTTTTGAAATAAAAAGTAATTTGTCTGGTATATTTCTTAAATACCCAGAAAAAATAACATAAAACCTGAAGAATTGCTTCTTTTTTAGAAATCGTATTTGAAGTGCTTTTTAAACCCTGTGAAATACTAGATAGATATCTCTATTGCAAGAGAGATAAACGTTCTATCGATATTATCGGACTGTAAATGAAAATTTAAAAAAAATTCACGGTTTACAACAAATTTTAAGAAATGTGCTATCTTCTCTCTTCGGGTCGTAAATCATCATTTCTCAACGGAATGCAGGAAAGATATGCATTCTTCCGCACTCAGGTGGGACTTTTAATTTTGCTTTCTCCTCTTTCCTAGTTTATGTTGCTGACTATTCAAATTACAAGCAGCGAAATTAATTAACAGATTTTTAAAAATGTACACTTGAAAGAGTATAGAAAAGAAGGTTGTGCTCTAGAATTATTTTTTTCCTAATATTCAATGTATTTTTATCATCCCGGAAGCGAGTCTTCGGATCTGTAATAAAAATTTAGAAATAAATAAAAGCCTCCAGAGAAACCTTTATTCTTTATTGCTCTTTCAAATGCAGATACGCGTGATCATTTGCAAATTTGAGCCCCAACGAGTTAAGGCTTAAACTCAATATGTGTTGTAAGGATATAGTTTCTAGTAAAACAGTTCGAAAAAACTTACTCCACTAATAGGGTGGGAAGCAAGGGAACGAAAAGAAAAAGTGAGAGAAGGGAAGGAAGGAGAAAAGAAGTAAAATGATATCAATAATTCATGATTTAAAAAAATGGGTATTGTGAAGGAATGAAAGGAATATCCAGTTTCGAGTACAATACCCCTCAAGGGAGGGGAGTCAGTGAGATTCAGAATTGTGTGTAAATTGCCCTGAACATTTCCAAGACAGAGGCCGTCTTCTGTTCTAGAAATTAGAACATGATATTTATTTGGAAAATGATAAAATCCTCTGGTCCTGGTCCACAAAATACCTTGGCGTAACGTTGGATAAAAAAAACTCACTTTTAAACAACACATTATACAAGTTAAAAAACAGTGTAAAACTGTAGTACATAATATATTTCCTTTTATTGCGCGCAATTCTACAATAAGTAGACGTAATAAACTGCTTATCCATACTCTGATAATTAGACCTATCCTGACTTATGCCTGTCCAATCTGGTCTCACAGTGCAGACACAACCTTAGATTTGTTCGAAAAATCTCAATCAGTAGCCCTTCGTACCATAGTTAAAGCCAGCTGGCACATGCGAAATGCAGATATCAGAAAATCAATAAAATACCCGTCCCTCAAAACCTTCATTAAAAAACTATCCAGAAAATTCTTCCAAAATATTGATACTTCCACCAACAGAACAATCCAAGCCATAGAAAAATACACCAACTCCAATTAATAATTAACTCAGAAATAATCAACAACTCCATAGACCTCGTGAAATTTTACAGGACTAATTTCCCATTTCACATCTCTCTACACAAAAATCACTGAAAATCCGAAATCCCACCCATCAAAGATAACAGCAATCCTCATCGACCAATAGGAATCCACCGCGAGAAGGCCATCAACATGTGAAGAATTGCATAGTGACTCTCCAACACTGAATATTCTTGTCTGTTCTACAATCATCTGCATATAAATCTTCCAAACTAAAGCTGTAATCATCATCGGCGTATCTAACGTGAATAAACGGACATTGTTAGTTGAAATGGGGTGAATGGTATAATTTCTAAGCCAACACACCCATACTAATATAGTTATATATTTTTTAATTTAATATTATTTATCATTTGCTTTAATTTCAAAGTCTGAAAAGGATATTGTCAATAACTTTAATAATTTATCGTTTGATTTAATATGTGAAAAGAAAACTCTCAAATGTTTTCATAATTTATTGACTATTACAATATTTTATCGTTTGCCTGTATTCATTTTGAAGCAAAACTGGCATCATTTTTAAACTTTAGAATGTTTTGTGTGTGAGTGTGTGTCTTAAAAAGGTCGTGTATTTTTTAAATTTCGATCGTTGCGCTTGAATTTTATTTTTTACACTAAAAAGTAATAATGTTTGGGACAAACCGTGAGTTATTAAATTTATTAATACAGCTCAGTAGTCCACAAAATTATTTAATTCTAAAAGAGGAAATTTTACTCAATACGTCTGGTTTGAATTTATCTCAGAGTAACATTTTACTTCTTGAAAACAAACTTAAATCATTTTGTACTCATTTGGAAATAAAGTGGGTAAATGTTTTTTCTACAAAGAATTCTTTTTTCAAAAAAATATGAAAACTGGCTCAATAAAGGTTTCGATTATCCCGAGGGATCCTGAAGAAATCGATGTTATACTTAAACCTTTCGGTGAACTTTCTGAAAGGTACAAAATGCGTAGAGGTAGATAGTTGAGGGCAAGGTATTCCTCAGATCTCTTTTTTAATGAGAGAATAAATTTGAGGCAAGAAGGTCAAAATATAAAGGCCAGAATCATTTACAAAGTACTGGACAATGCAGAAGATTCGGAGGTATTAAAAAAAGTGCAATGTCGATAAGAAATCTGACGCGCTTTCCTTCTCAAGTGAGGATGCACTTTCCTTAAATACATGTCTCAATCTGTCTAAATCACAACACCTTATTTCAAGAAAGGCCCCTTTGAAAGTAGCATTGAAAGTTTTTCCCGTCTAATTATGAGCTAGCCAAGAAGGTATGGTATCCTGATGAACGTAAGGTAACTGAGTTAGGAGCAAAGATTCCTCTTCAGGCTTTTCTGAATAATACCGAGGCGAGAATTTTATCCATTGTTCCCATGAATGAGGGATTAAAAAAAGGAAACCTGAAACTCATTCCAAAATGGGGATGTGATGGGTCATTTTACTAGTGTGTACAAACAACCCTTTTCATCGAACAATGGCATAAATATGGACGAATTAGCACTGTACTTGATGACGATTGTTTCAATCAGATTAATCAATTGTTTGGAAAATCCTAAGACCCTCGTCGATACATTTTTATAGACCTGTAAAATTTCTGTACTGCAAAGAAACTCCGGAAATCATTAAGTAGGAAAAGAAACGAATAGAATCGGATATTGCGTTGCTAATCTCTACATATATTAATCAAATAAAAATAGAACACGAATTATAACCATAGTAAAATCGCGATAGTAAAACCTTAAATGTTGCAACTGACACAAATTCCTCCGTGCGTTGCTTTGTGTTCGGTGCTACACCAACAGTGTGTGTGTACGAGATGGAGAAATTTTATGGCGCAAGAGCCAGATGTGGCCATGCTGCATCAAACAAGGTGTATCAGTGATCTAGACGTTTGAATGAGTGATTGAGTGATAGTGTTTACAATGGCGCAAAAGCCAAATGGGGCCATGCTGCGCCAAACATACTAAGTGAGCGAACCAAGGCTTGTAAAGTGTAAAACTGTGATCTAGACGTATGAAGCTGCACCAACAATGATGAACAACTTGAAGCGAATAGATGAAACAATTCCTATTGCTCAGCATTACAGTTTGGCATTTCTCCTCTCCATGAAAAAATCATATTTCGAGTGTTTATTACACATTTACTGTAAGTTAGATTTTAAAAAGCGGTACGCAAAAACAGATATACTCAGAACCAACAATAAAAAATAAAAATGAACATACAAAAACAATTTAAAGATGAACTGGCAATTCATGTTGATCGGGTGAAGCAAGGTGCTGGAACATATAACAATGGCACTGATGTTCTTCAACGATCCCATGGCTGTAGCAAAAATCACTGGGCTTAATGAAAAGGTCATCAGAAGATTTTGAGTTATATTGCAAGCGATTTCTGTTTCGCCCTAGAAAATTGCCCGAAAAAAAGCCGAGATTTATGTCAAGCACTACTGGTGGTATATCATGCCACCAACTGTGATTTAAGTGTTGATCCAAGGTGATAAAATAATCGAAAATTTTATTCTTCCAATTGGAAAATTCTCAGAAGAGGCTCAAGAAGCTCTCAACAAAGTTTTTCGCCAATACAGAGAGTTCAGAGCCAGAAAAATGTTCCGAATGAGGATATTATAAGTAATTTCATAGTCACCTCTGATCCCAGGATTTCAACACTGAGACTACTACAGCGTTCTTATCAAAGAGTTCCAAGAAACTGAACAGTTGCTTTTTATTGCTGAATGTATCACCGAAGAAGATGACTCTACAGCAGAATTTTTGGATATTGCGGGAAGATGTCAAAAATTAGAACAAGATTTTTTTAAAAGATTGCGTTGAAGACGTTGCTATCCTAGAAGAAACGAACCCTGTGATGGAAGTCAACTAAAAGTACCTTATTTTACGAATTTCACTGTTTAATACATATTATTCTTACGCTACTTTAAATATAATTTAATTATTTAAATTATTTTTGTTGTCATTTTTAATATTGATTTACATTTTTTCCTTTATGTTAACATAAAACAAATTTTATTCTTCATAATATAATTTTTAAAATTCAACGAAATTTAATTTTTACTACCTGGTACCTGCAACTTTGTCCGCGTTGAATTGTTACACATTTCTTACTGTTTGAAAGTTTATTTAAAGTTAAAATTCGGACTTGTTTCTTTTAGTTTTGTTTAATATAATTTAAAGAAATTATAGATTTGAAAAGTCCCCTCTTGTCTTATCTCTATCAAATAAAATAAACCAGTTTAATAAAATTCAGCTCTCTACATCAAGCGGTATGAAGTGGATTTTAATGAAAGAATGAGTCTACTGAAGATTTTAAATATTAGTACACATATGTATTTAAACCTAATCAAGTTTCAATTGTAGGCAAATTTTGCGGCAATATTTAAAAGCAGAAAGAAAAATGACCGAAAAATATGTTTATGCTCCCAAGTGATTATATTTTGTTGATATAATAAGTACAAGGTTTAATATACCTGTTTATGTTAGGTATATGGGCACTGTTTCTTTTGAAACTAAATGAAATCAAATGGATTTATTTTAAGAACTCTAGCTTCTTTCAATTTGCTCCCATCGTCAAACAGATATCACCTTTCGATTCAGCACCAAAAAAAAAAAAAAGATTATCATCCGCATTGAAATTGTTATGGGGAAATAACTGGTTGAAAATGCTATGTTCAATAAACTACTTCTTTCGTCTCATTGTGCGGCTGTTGCTATTTTTTTTGGTTAGAGGGAAGAATTTCCAATTCCCTTCTTGACTTGAACCCGAGAATGAATCCTAACTGAGAGCTGGGAAGTCTCTTCCCCCCCTCCTCTTATCTAATATGGGGAAACAGGGGTCTTATTAGATTTTTTTTATTATTCTTTGGTTGAAATGGCGGAGAGGAGGGAGTCCGCTTTGAAGAGCTTTTGAGAGCTTGAGCGGCTTTCGCTTTGATTCTTTGTCCCTTTGTACTCCACCTCTATTTATCTTTTTGCTGGTTCTTAGTATTTCCAGCTGCTCGCAACCAATTTCGCGGCCTCCCCTCCCGTATCTCTCCAGCTATTTCCCTTCTCTTTCTTTCTTACCTTGCGCCCAGCTAGTTTTTTATTGAATTTTATTTGTTCGCAACCGATGTTTCCCTCGACCGCCAAGTTATGGCTGTTTTTCTTTTATCCTCATTCCTTAATTTGCATCAAACCAGTTATTCATCTCCCAGCCGCTATGGTTCTCACTTCGGAGAAATGGCGCCGCCGGTTGAATTTATGTTTCCGTCCTTTACTTTGCTAACTTCAACCAGGTTTTTCAATTCCCGGCCAATGGCGGAAGGAAGAGGCGGAAAATAACCTTGAATACCTTTTTTGATTGTAGAGGCTAGTTTGCTGCTGTATTAAAAATTACGCCTTAATTTTACACCGACAATCGTCTGTTATAATCAAGATGGACTGCAAACAATATACACCCAACACTTTTTTTACGCTGTATTTTTGTACACAATTTTGAAATAACACGGTTCTCCAATATACTTTTTACACTAATTTTTGTTCTGCCATGAATGCCCCCCCAACCCTTTTTTTTATATTTTAGTAGCATTTAAAATGTACTACCTAAAGCAAACGCTTAAATATATTTTAGACTCAGTGGAAGAAAGAAATTTGGCTGTTGTGGAAGCATGGAGAAAGTTCACGATTGTGGATTGAATTACACATGCTTCTTTTGCCATCAAACAGTTGCGCCAATCGACTTTAAAAAGTTTGTTGGAAAAAATTTTGCCAGCATGTGTCAAAAGTGGAAGTTTCGTTGTACAAAAATCAGCTGTGTGTTCTGAAATTATAACTCTATCAAATGAAATTAGTGGTGAAGGGTTTAATATCATGCAAGCGGCTGACATCGAAGTATTGATGTTAGAAAACCCTTTGGATGAGGACGATTTGATCGAATTTATGACAGTTTATGATAGAAAAGTCGATAATGACGAAGTCGAAGATGAAGTTCAGCAGTTAACAGCAGTTTTAATTCGCGTAAATTTGAAATTTGCCAAAAGTATGGAACAACATTTTCTTCTGATCCTGACATAGCGCGTGCATTAAAATTTCAACGTAATCTTAAGTTTTGTGTAGCAGGATATCAATAATTATATACGCAACTTGAGAGAAACCAAAAAAAAAAAAAAAAAAAAAATCAGCCACTAATAACAGACATTCTAACAACACAAAAACTATCAGAGGCCGTTTATAACGAACGAAATTCTTCATTTGAATCAAAACCGACAGATGTGCTAGACGTATATAACACATCTACTGATGATAGCATTTTTAATCTAGTTCGTAATAGGCATGCACGTTTGTTACGTTATCAAGTAGCAATGAATAGTTGTTAGTAGTTTCATTCCTAATTTGAATTTGAATTTTTATTTTGTTCCATGTAACAATAGACTGAATTTTCACAGTACACTAATTTAATTTTTTTGTTATAAAAATGAATTCGTTTCGTTTTATAAATATGTAATATTTATTTCATTATTACTTTTTTTTGCACGCTTTTTTGTGAAAATATTGCGAGCTTTGTCATCTTGCCCAATTTCTTAAAGTTTTGGAACCTATCCCCAAATTTACCATTTGTCGCATGTATTTTTTTACACGATTTTTTTTGCATGGTTTTCTAAGGAACGCATCTACCGTGTATTTTAAGTCATCAAATTCTGAGTTGAAAATACGAATTAAATTTCAGCACTTTAATGTAAAGCAATGTTCAGAAAAATGATAGGTGTTTGATATTGCACTAGCAATTGCAGATTATGAGCCATGCGACAATGACAAGTATTAAAATTTTAGCGTTAGTTTTGTGGTTAGTTCTAATAGATGTGCCAGTAGTAGAGAATCTATCCACAATACTATACACAAAATAAGCATTCAAATTCTTTTTTACCAGCATTTGCTTCAATTTGTTTATTTTGAATACACACACACACACACGTGTATGTATATGTATATGTATATATATATATATATATATATATATATATATATATATATATATATATATATATATATATATATATATATATATAATAATAATAATCATATTATTATCAATATACTATATTTTCACCTGTCTGCTGAAAACATTCGAAAATGTTGTTCTCTACCGAATATTAATTTAAAAAAATGTTTTAAAATCCAACGGACTTTATTTTTCTTCAATTGTGTAAACTAATCATGTGTTCCTGTAGGGTTAAAATAAATTTGAATGCCTTTGAGAATCTGCTTTGAGTTTCGGCTTTCCCTCACAGCTGTTTTAAAAATATTGTCACATTTTCATATTAAAGTCACGAGAATAAAATTTTTACAAAATGCAAGTATTCTTCCTGAATTTTTAGAGAGTAACAATGCAAACATCGCATATTAAATGTATTTTTTTTTATTTCATTTACTTGGTTTTTTTTTTGTTTGTTTGTTTGTTTAGGTTCAATATTACTTAAGCCTAAAGGTATTGCATCCTTTGCGAAAATATTTTGAATTTACTCTTAATTTTATTTGCTGTTATTTCATATAATTCCAAGTTTAAATGAGTTAAGTTTAATCTAATTTATTCTCTCCCTCATTCAGGTTATAGAAATTATTCTAATCAAAATTAACAAAGACTGGGATAAGGCTGTAAATTACTTTTAAGAAATTATGTACACTTTTAAAAAATATTTTCTTAAGTTCCACGTAACAAATTACACGAATTCATTATCTTTGCATTTAACTTTCATTTATATATACCCACTAAGGTTCTGAGTTTAATCATTGCCGACAAAAAAAATGTAGACGGTTAAGAAGCTATCGAACAGCCAGATGGAAAGACCCCAATATTCCTTAACTAAATAGTATGTTTAAAATATTGAATCTCAGTAATAAAAAAAATTCGCCACCTTATCTACCTACTTTGAAGTTTTTTTTTTTTTTTTTTAAATACTGCCAAAATATCACACATTCTCATAAAAAAGCTTTTTTTTTTTAAAAAAAAAAAAAAAAAAAAAACCTATATTTTTCACATTTAAATGTTTTCTTCGTGGTTAACTGCAGATATTACTATCAGGAAAGAAAGGTTTTAATGTCATTAAACAAAGCCAAAATAACTAGCAAAAAATCGGAACTATACTCTATTTCATTTCAAGATCATTAAATGCTGAGTTCGTTACGTCTCTCGCAATAATTACCTCTACAGTTTATATTAAGCAATGTCTAAGACATTTGTAATTTTGCATTTCAATACCATTACATTAAATTGACGAAATAATGAGAAAACTTCATAACTTTAAACATTCAATATCAAATAAAGCTCAGTATCTTGACACGCATAGTTAATGGTACGAAGGTAATATAAAAATTATTTCTATTTGAAGACAGATGACATGATTAAGGTTATTTTCCAAAAAAGGCGAAGGTCGTTTCCTCGCCCGAAAAAGTTATGACGAAGAACTTTCGAGATGCAGTAGGCATCATGAATAAGAGTAACTGTGACTTAGACAACTGTCTAGTGAGTCACAATACTTTCGAAGAAACCAATCTTTTTCGATGCTATGAACACCCCCTCTTTGACTTTCTAAGGACTTTTTGAGCGACCCTCGTACTCGTAAAAGGCAATTTTTATATACAGTTGCTTAGAAGTTTAATTTATATTAACATTTACTATCATAATGTTTTAAATATTTCATTTATTAAGGCTTTAACTTATAGATATTACGTATTAAAACAGGGCAGGAAGACAAGATCGTTTGCGGGGATAGAGTCGATCCTTTATTTCTCGAACTTCCGCAAAGCAAACATTTGTACGCATCGAACGTTTTTAAGGATCCTTAAATTTTCACTGTCAAACAGCTTCTGTATATCAAACAAAATTTTTAAAAATGGACTTGGAATATGAACGATTTTTACATACAGAAGAGAACTAAATAGTGACTTATTACCTCACCATATTTGGATGACTGCTTTGATCAAGATGAGACAAAAGATGATGACATCGTTGATAAAATAACCGAAAAACTACCAAGAAATCAAGAAATGGATATTCCAAATATGTCCAAATTGTCTCGTCATGGCTTTAGAGATTTATTCCTGAAGTTCGTGAAGAAATTTTTACCTCTCTGAATAATAGTGAACAATATCTTGAAACGGCTCCAGTGAAAGATTTTGTCTAAAAAGACATTAAAATCTACTCTGTCCAAAAAGAAGTAAAAATTTCGTTTTTGGACATTCCATTTTCAGTACATTGTCAGTAAATAAGTAAATTACATACATACTTGTACATTTTTTAATATAAGTTACTTCGATGTTTAAATCTTCTTTATCCCTAAAAATAAACTATTCTCGGTTGCAAGAAAACAATGAAAGACTTTCAGTATGTATTTTTGAACATCGGAAATTCTATACTTGGTATTTTTCCCTTTAAGTTCCCCTCACGACGGTGCCTCTCTCTTGCGCCCTATAAAGATGGCATTTCTTTCTACCGTACGAGTGCTAGGCGCTTTCGCTTATTAAGCCTAATTTCCGCTTATGTCTAACAGACAAACGAAATGAAAAAGGATTGATCTTGGAAAAACCATTCCTGCATGGAATTAGAAAGAAAACACATGGCTGAAGCAACCATCTTGAAAAGCTCGTGGTAGTATATTTAATGAGCCGCAGAGATGTCTGTTCACACAAGCCTCTTCTCAGCTCAAACTTTTGTTTTACGACCAGTTTAGAGGACATAGCGCCCCATCAATCGGATTTAAAAACGTTTGAATTTTGTTCCAAAAGCGAGCGTTTCAAGTACGATATCTATCTATCACACCCATCTTTACGAGAGAAATTCCCTCTGACACACCCATCTTTCAAGGGCGAATCTGCAGGGTATCATATATGCTGAAGTCATACCATAAGGAAGGGATTAAATTCGATTTATATAATGGTTTCGATTATATTTCTAATTGGGAATGTATCAATGGGATGCATAAATAGGGTTTTTCAAAAAAACGATTTCTAATTTATATTAAAACAGTCTGTTACTTTATTAAAGCAACATTTTAACTAATTTTTATGCATGTCCTTTAAAATTATTTGTCTATTTGCGAAAAATCGATAGACATTTTTCTTATTTCGAAGTATTTTTGTGAAATACGTTGAATTTTTAACGGATGAATTCAATTTAAAAATAATTTTCAAATGAATTTTAAATTTAAACAATTGAGTACACATTCAATAGTAAATACTCAAAGAAGAAATAAATCCTTCCTCACGTCGTAAAGAGCTCCTCCTAATGTTGGTCCGGTGATGAGTCCCACTCCAAGAAAGGTTTCCAATATAGCCTGGAAAAAGTATCGATCAGTTTCTTAAATTTTATCTTTAATGGAATCATTAGTAGTAATCTTTGCATACATAGGCATATTCTAATTGGAGGGAAAGTAAATGTTATTTGCGCAAGAGCCAGATGTGGTTATGCTGCGCCAAACAAGATGTAACTGTGATCTAGACATAAGAAAAATATTGAAAAAAAAGACAAAAAGTGGTTGACAAGAAGGAGGGTCGGAAATAGGGAGGGGTCGCTAGGGTATCCCGGGGTTGCGTCACCCGTGTTTACCAAAGACAGTAAACCCCATGGGAAAGAAAAAGATCACTTGGGTATCTCGGGGTCATGATGCCCGTGCTTGCCAAAAGAAGGCAAGTCCCTGAGATCTTATTCTAATTTGAATTGCAAAAATAGATAAATGAAAAAAAAATATTTCAGTTTCTTCTTACGAAAGTTGTCCCAACGCCTTCTGAAAACTGAGATGCTATGATTGTATAGCAGGATGTCCTTAAAGCAGCAGCTCCAACACCTTCAATTGTTCGAATGACAAATGCTAAGGCAACAAAGGAGGTTGTATCGATCACTAGATCCAGAGTACTAAAGTGAAAAAATATTCATAAGAATTAGTATTGTAAATGTGAAGAAATTATTGCATCTACTAAAATGTCATACGTAAATGGTATTTTAATAAATATAAAGCTGTTTTTTACTAAAAGAAATATAGTTTATCAAGAATTTCCTTAACAGTTGTCCAGAATTGTCTACAAACTGATCATGAAATTGGATTTGATTGATTAGTTATCTTAGCGATGTAATTGGGATTGTGTATTAACGTTGTACTGAGAAGCAACTCGAAGACTATTGGAGATGGATCTCGTAATTTTGAACCTCTGTCAAGTGATGAGGACGATACCTGAGCTGGCACCTTATTTCAAAGCTTCCAGACCACACTAACGGGAGGACCTCGACGGATTTAAAGTGCATCAACCCCGCTACATGGCAGGTCTTTATTGGAATCAGACCCTCGACCCGACGACAACACCTCTGGTCATGAGCTTGTGACCCCGACCTCTCGACACTGACCGTAAGACAGGTGTAGCTTAGAAGTCAGAATGTCAACTATATCTTCTACCATAACGTGGATTGGTCGAGTGACGGCTTATGGTGCAAGATCTCTAGCTGGAAAAGCTGCGCCAAACATTTGCTTAGACTGTAATTTAGACATGGGGAAAAAATTAGTCTTCAAGAAGGACAATAGAATCACTAGAGGATCTCGAGAGCGCCTCATCCGTGTTTACCATTGGAAAGAAAAAACATCACTAGGTTACCTTGGGTTCCCATACTTACCTAAAGAAATTAGGGGGAGTTAATAAGATCAATATTCAATTTGACTTGTAATGGCAGTTATGTGGATGATAATGTTCAAGATAAATGAGCAAACAGTAAAATATTGTGTACGAATTTGTTCTTGACGTCAGGGAATATCTCAGTCGATTTACGAGGCCCCAATATTAATGAGTAACAGCAAAGTGCGTAGTTGGTCATTCAGGGATGGATGGGACCATTATTAACCATGAACAGGTAGATCCTCCGTCATTGATTTGTGCACACGAATTCATGAGGACTGCCAGTTCATGATTACCAATTTGTCAGTGGAATTTCTATATGTTTCCATATGCTTATAAACTCGTTTGTGAAAACTAGTGGCTCAAAAAAAGTTTGCCCCCATAGATTTTTCCAGACTACTTTCTGAGGAACAAAGTAAATAAAATTAAAACTGAAAATTAAGAAATGTAATATATATATATATATATACAGTGATGGCCCAAATAGTGGACAATTTTGAAAATTTTATTGTTTAACTTTGTATACTTGTAGAAAACGTTACGTTTCACAAAGTGTAAATTAGCATATAACATTTTAAAGAGAATTTAATATTGAATTCATTTCAAAAAACAAAATTAAAATATTTGCAATGCAAAAAATAGAAGTTATGCATGCTTTGATCTAAAAAAAAAAAAAAAAAAAAAGTTAAAAAATGGTTTGTGATGTCTACATTTCCTGGTCTATCACTGTTCTTGTTCTGGGAACGAATCAAATATGCCAGTAGGATCTGACATTATGTTTATATTTGGAACAAGTCATCATTATTATTATTTTGCTTTGTTCTGTAGAAGAAAGACTGTTTCTTGTGTAATCAAATTACAAGTAAAAAATTTTAATATTTAATCAAGATGCTTCGGTTTTGGTTTCATTAACATCGCACTAGAAGCAACACGAGGGCTATTATTAGTCAAGAAGCAATGGCATCAGATAAAAGAGTATATTGGACTCCTAGAAATATATGCATGATTGTGTTACGAGAAAGTGGTCTTTCCTAAGCTGAATTTTAAAGACAGGTGGGTGATTCAGTGACTACATCTGGAGTCCGAAAGTTTTCTGTACGATATCAGAAGACAAGTTCAATAAAAAACTAAGCAGGAAAAGGCCGAAAAAGGTGAGCCACATCTATTGATTGCAGAATAATAATAAGACTGTCTCCAAGATAGAATAATGTCATCAAAGACCCTCAGAAGTGATATGAATGATGCTGGTGTTTCTGTCAGTTCAAGAACAACCAGGAGAAGATTATCACATGTTAGACTAAGTGGTAGAATCCACGAAAAAAGCCTTTTCTCAATTTACAGTAGCACAAAAAAAAGACTACAGTGGACATAGAAACACATTAATTGGACAGGATGATCAGTGGCCACAAGTTATATGGGAGCAATGAAACTAAGACATCGCTATTCGATAGTGATGGGCGAAAATATGTAAGACGTAGAATAGGAGAAGAGCTACATCATGACTGCATTCAGGCAACTGTGAAGAAACCACTTAGTGTTATGATTTAGCCAAGCAAGTCAACAGATGGTATTGGTCGTCTTCATGTCATTGATGGGACAATGAATGCCACAAAATACATTGACACTATTCTAGAACCCAAGCTTCTACCTTCCATCAAGGATCTCTTTACCAACAATGCTTCATTTATTTTTCTGCAGAATTCTTCCCCTACTCCACAGCAAAATTATGGATAGAGTGGTCTCGTACAAAGAGCATAGAATTGTTGTCCTTGCCAAGAAACAGTCCTGACCTCAATCCTATAGAAAACTTGAAGTATCATTAGAAAACTTTTCTCCAAATGAGACACCCATCAAATAAATGGGAACTAATTGAGGCTCTAATTTCTTCATGACATCATGTAATAACGAAGAAAGTGCTTACAACTATCGTCAGCTCAATGAAACATCGATATGAAGCTGTAATAAAAAATACAAGCTACCCTACTAAGTACTGATAACTCATTGCAATCCTCAGTATCTAATGTATATCGATACTTATTGCTGCTCAATACTTTTCTATTGAAAATATTTGAATTTTGTTTTTTGAAATGAATTCAGTATTAAATTTTCTTTAAAATGATGCATACGACTTTGCATTTTGTGAAACGTAACATTTTCTATAAGATACAAAGTTCAAAAGCATAAAAATTTCCGAAAGGATCCATAATTTTGGCCACCACTGTATATATATAAAACTTTTATTTAAAGATGGACTAAAAGTTAAGAAATAATTTTTTCAAATGTAAAATAAAAAATAATACGTAACTTGTTGGAGCTCGAGGAGTGTAACAAAGATACCTAAATAATTACCGATAAATTAAGTATCATAGCTTCTTACTTATAGGAGATCAAAAGAAGAATCAACGCTTCAAGTTTTTATAATTTTTTCTATTTTACATTAAAAAACTATTTTTACACCTTTTAGTACATCTTTAAATAAAAGTTTGATTATTTTTTTTTATTTATATTCAATTCCTTTAAGTCAGGAAATTTAAAAGAAAATATGTGAGGTATAAGTATTTGCAAAATTTGAACTCTATTGTACATAAAGTGCAAGGCGCGGGCCCCAAGGTCTTATCCCCCTAATTCCGTTTACTGTCATAGAATTTCGGCGATGGACGAAACATCGGGGGATGTTATTGTGCTGTGGAGGGGGAGTTGTTGGTGACCTAAGGTGCGGCTGCTTCTAACCCTGGATAGTGAGCCCGAAGAATGCACTCCTACCAACTAGGCTGATGACCTGCAGAATTGAAGGTTTTCAGAGTTCTACGTGTATGCAAAAGTTCAGTTCGACCAGTTGATAGGAAGTTGGGTTAATTTTTGAACTAGAAAGACATGTATACAAATAGATACATGCATTCATAGGAATACAACAGTTAAATAAAAGCTTTTAAAAAAGGAGAATGGCAAGCAGCTGAATTGTACAGGGTATCCCAAAAGATCCGTATAACCTAGGCATAGTTTAGTTTAATTTTTATTAACGTCGCACTAGAAGCAACAAGAGGACTATTGGCGACGGACCTCGTCATTTTGAACCACGGGCAAGTGACGAGGACGACACCCGAGCTGGCACCCCCTTCTCCTAACATCCACACCACGCCAAATGGAGGACTTTGGGCCCCGAGCAGATTTAACGTGCATCAGCCCCGGCTACACGGCGGGTCTTTGGCGGCCAAGGATCGAACCCGCGACTGAACGAAAACCGCCGGCAGCTAGTCCACGACCCTGACCACTAGACTACCGCGGCCCTAACCTAGGCATAGAAAAACTTGTTCATCTCTTATAATAAGTGTTTCAGCTCACATTAGTGTGGAAAAAGTTAAAAGTGTAGGGAATTAAATAATGTAAAGTTTACCAAAACTTTCGAGCATTTTTGTAAAATAAACAAGCGGGTCTTATATAAAAATGACCCACGTATTTCGGAATACGAAAAAAAAAATGTTGCGGTATATTTTGTTCAGTCGCATAGATGTTTTAATTAGCTCTTAAGAAATTTGATGTTTAAATAATTTTTTTATCATAAAAATGTTATTATATCTGTAGGGAAAAGTCTAATATCATTGGGGAAAATATTAATATTAAAACATTTACTCACCCAAAAAGAATGCAAGTCGTACCGACCGCTAATATGCCAGAATTAAGCAAAAATTTTGGTGATATGTATGAGACCTATAAATATAAAAAAATTAAAATTCTAATTGCTTTAATTTACGTTTTTTTGCGTATTTTAAATATATATATAAGAGTAAATCTTAACGTTATAGAATTAATACTTTTACTTGTCTATTTTTCAAAAAAAAAAAAAAAAAAAAAAACCTACTGTTTTCTAAAATCATTTATGCAGAGTAATTTTTAACTTTGAAAAAAAATTTAGAATAACATAAAAAAAGTTTTCTTAAGGAAGAACTAATTTAACAGAAAACTCTAAAGTAATCAAGTTTAAAAATATGATGGATAATAATCTTTTGAAAATGCTACGCCGTGTATAAAAACAAGAAACAAGTTTTTCCATTCATTTCAACATGATTTTCATATCTTCGTATTTTGGTAATATGTACAGTATGAAGACACAACGTGGATTACTTTAAGATGTTTCAAAATTTTAGTTAAGTAAACAGTAATCAATTTTAAGTAATCGTAATTTTTTTAAAACAATTTACTTGCAAAATTGAAATTTATTTTCAACAAACTTTAGTGTTTTCCATTTGTCTTTTCGAAGACTCTAAAACCAAGAAAGGCTTCTTAGGTTTATGTTGGACAGTTTTTGAAATGACAATTGCGTTCCTTTCGTTGCACTAACAAATCTTTAAAAAAAGTTTATTCAATCAGTTCATTTCTTAGTCTTTTATTGTCCTATTAGTCTTATTCAATGGTTATATTATTAATAGTTTTCCATTCATAGCCCGATTCAGAATTTTTTCGCAATCACATGTTCATTGGATTTACTTAACACTGCGTTTAAAATATTCCTCATTAGTATCAATTTATTGTTGTCATTTTTTTTTTTAGATATTGTTATGCATAGAATTAAAAAAAAAAAAATCAATTACGATTTTTGAGTAATTTATGATTACTCAACTGATACAAATGTGTAAATGAAGTGAATGATCTAATTTGACAAAACCCATGTTTATTTTTGCAATTGAAAGTGGTTTTTTGATTGTTTCATTACCAAGAATAAAAAAAAAAAAAAAAAAAAAAAAATCTTAAAAGCGTACTAAACGCTAAAAATAAATTGTATGAGACTACTTTTAACTACGTTTTATGAAAAAGATATTTTACTTACTATTTTCCCCATTAATGGAGCAGTAACAAATATTGTAAGCTGAAAAATTCCAAATATGAATCCATATTCTGTTGGAGTTGCTCCTTTTCTTTCTGCCTGAATTTCAGAGAAAACTTTTCTTAAAATTATTTTTTAAATAAAATAAACAAATATATACAACATAAATATCACGTTTCAAGTTTTCGTAATGAATTTGTAATTGGTTGAAAAAAGTAGATGGGTGGAAAAAATAATGAAATGCTGAAAATGGAGTTCACATATAATTGACAAAAGAAGTATTAGTGCAGTGAAAAATTCTTAGTTTTTAAGGTAGAAAAGTAACAAAATCGGCATAATTAATTTGTATCATACAATATTTTTACATAACTAATATATTTTGTAACAAAATATATGTATATATATATATATTCAGGAAAAAATATATAAAATAGGATGAAATTTCCGTTTCGAAATTTTTTTTAGAGCATCAGTCTGAAATGTTGCATCAAATATGTAATAAAACATCTTAAGTCTTAAATTAAAAGCCAGTACTTGGTATGCAATCTTTTGGCTGCAATTATCGCATTCAAACATCTCGTCATCGATGTCTTTTGTCATATTTGGAAATTTGGCGTTCTCTAAAGCTTCTTTCACTAGATTTGGAAGTTATTCAGCTTTTTCTTATTTGTACGTCCAATAAATGCCACAAATGCTCGATAGAGTTAAGATGTGGTGTTACAAGTCTTCGGGGAAGCATTATAGAGAAACCTTTCTTTGGTTTTGAAGTCAGTATGCTTAGGTTCTCGAGTGAGAATAAGGAGTCCTCAAATAATAATACAGAAGAAAGAAATGTCAAAAACGGAAAGAGGTTCGTCTGGTATATCGGGCTGATGAAATATGCATCGTAAAATGGTACTATAAAAAGTTGTGTGACGTTGGGCTATTCGCGGTTTCCTCTTCACTAACCTTGGGGACTTTTAACTAAGATTGATTGCTTTTTCTAAGCAATCTTTGCCCAACCAAAAATGAAACGTGAACATTTAAATTACAAGCAAATAGAAATAAAGTGAAGCGAGGGATATAGGAAATATATAAGCTAAGCTAGAGACATATGATAGAGGTCGAGTGGCTCTAGCTTTTGGCAATTGTTCCAAAGTCGAAGATGGGGTCAAGAATTGTCACAAGTTATCGGCTGCATAGTGAAGTTTAGAAGTCGAGACAGCCTCCACTCTAAGGCATTGGTAAGACTCTGTTAGTTTGATATAGGTGGAGCAAGTTAATATATTAAAGGTGATATTTGGGGAGAGTCGGTTACATTTGTCACTATACTAGCAATTTGTCAATAAATATAGTGGGTGAAACCTGTGTACTGTCTTCTTGAACGACTTATTGACTCTTAGTGTTAGTATATTGAGTTTAGCTGTGGCACAAGAGGCGACTAGGAATAGTTCGTCGCCACAGCTGTATTGCTATGTTCTTCCAAACTTAGAGTAGAGCCACAAGATAAATGTAAACGTTGGTCGAAAAAGGAGAAAAAATACATTGAAGTGTCAAGACCAGCAGTAGGAAAAGAATATATATATATATATAATATCAACAGGGTGAAATTGATCTGATTGATAGGAATATTAGTTATTATAGAATTAAGACACGCACAAAGAAATGGATGGTCAAAACATTTCTTCATTTCTTTGATCTCAGTGCTGTGAATGTTTGGATTTTAATGATAGAAAATCAAAAGTCTGTAGGTAAATGCAATATTTAGATTTTGAAGCTATAATTTCAGAACTACTTCTGAGGCCCTCTGATTTGACTGATTCTAGGGATGAAGAATGTGAGTGAGTGAATGTAAAGTTTATTGGCGCAAGAGCCAGATATGGCTATGCTGCGCCAAACAAGATTAAACTGTGGTCTAGACGTGAAGTTGAAAAAAAGGTAAAAATTGTTGACAAGAAGGAGGATCGAAAATAGAGATAAGGATCGCTAGGGTATCTAGGGATGAAGAAACAGGCACGCGTAAGCACAAAAGACTCGACTTGAGTATAGAGACCACTTCTCATTGTAAAAAAACAAAACAAATCAAACATCTTCCAAAAATGATGGACATTAATAATTCTGAAAGGCGCAAGAATGAAAGTTGTACAAAAAAAAATGTGTATGAAATGCAGTTAGTATTTTTGTTAAACAGAGTGCAAAAATATTGTTTTATATAAATATCCAAGATCATTTAAATTTAGTATGTGTGTGTAATGAGAGTTCCAAAAATTGTAACATTTTTCATAAATTATAAAACATTTTTCATTTTTAAGTTCTTAAATAAAGCTACTCTTGTATTTGTTTTAATTAAAATGAATATTCATGTCGTATTTTGTTTATTAGTTAAATGCATTTTTACAGGACGAAGACTCATTGTCCATTATAATGGACATACAAAAAAAAAAGATATTTTTTAATTTCTTGAAAAATGACTATATGTGGAGTTTTATAATCCTATTAAGAAGATTAATCTCAAATTTGATAAAAAAAATCGGTTGAAAAATATGAGCTTGGGTCTCTAGATGCTATGCAGTGCTTAGTATATATATACTTCAAAATGTATCTTTTTTAATTAATATCTTTTTAATTCCATCCGCCAAAATAACATTAAAGAATAAACAAAGATCCGAAATAGAATCCTCAACTTTTCACGTTGAAATAAAAGGCAAGATTTCCAAACATGCTAATTTGACTAACATGCCATTTACTCGATGCGGTAAAATAAAATTTAACATCTCAAATCGCGTTTATTTTGCTCAAATTTTTGGAAAGGAAAATTGTTTGAATGTATCGGTAAAAGCCAGTATTATATGGGAAGGATTTCTAATTCTCTCTATCCAATTTCTCCTTCATGAAATATCAACAAATGTTTCTATGGCAGATTTGCCATCCGAATTACAATTAAGTAATGATATCGAAATATTTGAAATGTGTTGCTTCATAAAATTCGGCAGTCATCAAGAGTTCCTTTAGTTTTGATTATCATTCATGGTACGAGTCTACCTTGTACATTCTGCAGAGGAAAACATATAAACTGATTCCATCATAAATGATTAGCCTAATGAAATGGGATGCTCTGAACATTATATGAAGTCAGGATGTAGTGCTAACCCTGAAAAGTTTTCAAAGTCGGAAAGTATTCCTAGAATGGGCTGGGTGGGAGATATTTTCCCTTTTCTCTTCTTTAAAAAGCAACAAGGCTCCAATATTTATATAGAATTTATATTATATGCATACAACAGGGAAACCAAACTCTTAGGCATACGCCGTACATTGCACAAGGATCAGAGATGTTTTTAGGTTTTCACATATGAATATTTTGACATTGCGCTAAGAGCTGAGTTTTCTCAGAGAATAACTCCTCTCCGGAAGGTCAATACCCCGCCTCCTTACAGATGGCGCACCTTGTTTATGCGCAAAAGGATTGCGTCAAACACAGATACTTATCACCAAAGGTAGCTAAGCGCTTGATGGGACGTGGAGTAGGCTTATGATAGAAATTTGGGTGCTGTGGTCAAGTCTACGAAACATGCCACAATATCTGAAGAACCTTGAACAATATTTTTTCTATATTAGACAACACTTTATCTTTTGAATGTTTATAAGGTATTTTGCTCAAGAAAAATTACAAAAAAAATTAATTCTTGATTTTTACGTAATATAGACAGTTTTAGGTATTTGAACCACTTTACGTTTGATTTAACAATTTTGGAATCATAAATCAGTGTCAGAAATTGAGAAATATTTTACTACTGACTGATTTTCTGAATTCCATTCATAAGGGAAAATGATTGAAATCTTTCTTAAGATATATAAAGGTATTAAAAAGGGATGCATTCATTAGAAGAATAAATCTATCATAATTTAAAATAAGGCGTTACCTCTGCCGGAAAAAAGGGAGCCTGTAGAGATACACAAGCACCAGCACAAAAATTACCAAAAGCTAATGTAATTAAAGTTAGCCATTGTGTAGTTGTATATTTTCTTTTTGTTTTGACCGGTTCTTCAGGCTTGGGTGTAAACGAACCGGAAATACTGCCGTACGTCAATTTCTCAGTTTTAGACAAGTGCTCCTGCATGTTTTGATTTTCGTCCCTCATTTTGAATATATCTGAAACAAAAGAACAATTAAGCCTCGAAGAATCTTATATTTATGCAATAATATTTTTATTATCCTGTGTATACACACACACACATTTTATATATATATAATGTTCCTAAGAAAATCGTGTAAAAAATACATGCGACGTATAGTAAATTTGGGGATATGTTCCACAACTTTAAAACATCGTGTAAGATGAAAAAACTCTACATATTTTCCCAAGAAATCGTGTAAAAAAGTAGTAACGAAATCCATATAACATATTTATAAAATAAAAACAATTCATTTTATTAAAAAAGAAATTAATTAGTGTACAGGAAAAATTCAGTCTATAGGTACATGCACCATATAAAAATTCAAATTGAGATTAGGAATAAAACTACTTACTAATAACTATTCATCGCTACTTGATAACAAGCTTGGACGTTTATTACGAACTGGATCAAAAATGCTATCATTAGTAGATGTGTCACATACGTCTAGCACAACTGTCGGCTTTGATTCAAATGAAGAATTTCGTTTGTTCGGCCTCTGTTGGGTTTTATTTATTTATTTTTTGTTACAAAGTCTATTTGGCTTCTCAAGTTACTTAAATAATTATTGATTATCTTGCAGCACGAAATTTAAGGTTACGTTGAAATTTTAATGCTCGCTGTATGTCAGGATCTTGAGTAAGAAAATGTTGTTCCATACTTTAAGCAAATTTCAAGTTTACGCGAATTAAATCTGTTGTTAATAGCTGAACTTCATCTTCGACTTCGTCATTATCGAATTCTTCTCTAGCATCAATTCTTCGATGGCAGCCGTTTGCATGTTGTTAAAACCTTCGCCACCAATTTGATAGAGTTATAATTTCAGAACACACAGCTGATTTTTGTGCTACAAAATTTCCACTTTTGACGCAAGCTCGGAGCTGGAACTGTTTCCATTGAGTCGGAGGTTCGAGCTCTGAGGCCTACAAAGATGTGCCTTGTAACGAGGCTGATGCACGTTAAATCTGTCGAGGTTCCAAGTCCACCCGTTGGTGTGGTGTGGAAGTTTGGAGAGGAAGGTGTTGGCTCAGGTAATGTCCTCGTCGCTTGACCGATTTTCAACATCACGAGGTCACCAATAGCCCTTGATTTGCTGTCAGTTACATGGGGGGGGGAAATGCATTCGAAAGAGAGAGAGAGAGAGAGAGAGAGAGAGAAAAGGAATATTTCTGCGACAGAGTACTTAATTTTTCTGACCTAAAGATGCATTTTTAAATATTTATTGAAGATCTGAAAACTCCAACTATTCAGTTGATTTTGAGATCGTGAGTTGGAGTCTTCTTTTTTTCTGAATAAGAGGGGGGGGGGAACCCCACAGTTGTGGTTTTTTTTTTTTTTTTTTTGATAAGGGAGCGATGAGTAATTTATTCTTTCCCCGAGACTAGGGCGGTAGTCCAGAAAATGTAGGAAACAATGGTTTAAATGAAAAGTTATTTTGGTCAAGCGAGCGTGACTCGCAATTGCAAAGATCTTCGCCAATCGTGGGGCTATAAAACAAAGTTAATTCAAACCAAATCCTATTTTAGGATTTGGTTTGAATTAACTTTGTTCTAAAGCCCCTATTCTCCCAAAAATAGGACTGGATCGGTGTTTTAACGTCGCACTAGAAGCTACACGAGGGCCATTGACGACGGACCTCGGAGTGAGTGAGTGACTGTGAGGTTGTATGGCGCAAGAGCCAAGGTAGGCTATGCTGCGCCAGCGACGGACCTCGGAATTTTGAACCTTAGTCAAGTGACGAGGACGACTCCTGGAGCTGACACTCCCTCTCCTAATTTCCATACCGCGCCAACAGTAAGACTTTGGGCTTCGACATATTTAACATGCATCAACCCCGGCTACACGGCGGATCTTTAATGGAAACAAGGCTCGAACCCACTACTCGACAAAAACTTGCGGCCGCAAGTCTGTCACCATTACCTCTAGTAAGAGTTACAACAAATAGAAGGCGGAGAAAAATTGAACTTTTCCGCTTGAAACACTTTGAAACATTTAGAAACCTATTTATGGGAGATTTACATTCCCATGTAAATCCCCATTTACACCTTTCCCACGTTTAACCATGAAGAACATATATTTTCAGGTCTTTATTTAAATTAATAAACTTTAAGAAATAATGAAAAAATTGTATGAAACCTTTTAGGTATGTCCTAGAAAAAGTGTTTTATATAAAATAGTGAAAAAAAATGTATGAAACATTTAAGGTGCATCCTAAAAAAAGAGTTTTATGTTTCATTTTTGCAACTGCTCTGAAGGATTGTTAGGATATAACACATCAATCAATAACTCCCGAGACTAACCCAGAGATGGCGCTCGTAGTAAACCAGTAACCAGGTCTTTCTAGAGTACTAACCTTTGCTTGAAACGTGTCAAAATTTTAAGTCGATCGGACCAGAAACAGCTGAGTTATCGAGGTTGGAGTAAAGTCGTTTTGTAGTTTGTTTAAAAAATGGAAAAAACCGAGTTTCGTGTTCTGATAAAACATTGTTTTTTAATGGGTAAAAACACCGTGCAAGCGAAACAATGGATTGAAAAATGTTACCCGGACTCTTGTCCATCAAAAGCAACGATTTGTCGGTGGTTTGCCGAGTTTAAACGGGGTTGTACCGACACAAATGACGCGGAACGCTCGGGTAGACCTGTGGAAGCCGTTACACCGGAAAATGTGAGTGAAGTGACAAAAATTATAATGAAAGATCGTAAAGTGAAGCTCCGTGAGATTGCTGAGATGACACAGATATCATATGGAAGTGTATTTACTGAAAAAGGTTTTTTGAAGTGAAGTGAATAAGGTTTTTTCCAAGTGGGTGCCGCGATTGCTTTCGATGGAACAAAAACAGCAACGAGTCGATGATTCAGAAAGCTGTTTATCGCTATTTACTCGCAACAAAAAAGATTTCTTGCGGGAAAAAAAAAAAAAAAAAAATTTGGAAAAGCGTTGGAACGATTTTATAAACCCATAAGTGGATAACAAAAGGTGTTATGTTGATGAATAAAAAAAAATTTTGCAAAAAAAATGTTGTTTTCAATGTTAGACTCGGGAGTTATTGATTGATGTGTTAATAAGAAAATTGAGTAATCAACAAGTCACACGTAATATTCTAGAGCACATTTGCTTGCAAATCTCTTTTTAAATTACGTGTAATAATGTAGTCAGGTTTACGAAGGGTAAAAAAATAAAGATATACATGCGAAAAATCAGGAATTTAATTCGGAAAAATTTTCAAAAAGGTACCACAACTTTTGAAATACCACAAAAAAGACATGCCTCTCCAACATAAAGTATTATCTTCCATCTCTAGGGAACCAAAGCAAAAATACTTATAAAATTTAATCAAATCCTTTTTCAAATGCTAATATCATTTGAGGGAAATAAATGTGGTGACTGGTGTTATCACTGGTTAAGATATATATAAAAAAAAAAAAGAGCCTGAGAATTGCACGTTTTGTTCCGTTTGCAGTTTATGGTATATTTGGTTTTAAATTCTTTTCGTAAGCACCGATTTCCTTTCCTTACTTCTTTATAAACGATATTCGCTTTTTTCAATTTTTAATAATTGATTTTTATATTCGTTAAGTAAGCAGATCACATGAACACGCTCGAAGTAAAAATTAATCATTTTAATTGATAGAATAATCTGTAAGGGATAAGTTTCTTGGATGCAGTTATAGGGATCAGAAAATTCTTTAGATTAATTGTCACACTTAGAAGCAACACGGGGGGCTACAAGGGATGGAACTCGTAATTTTGAACCTCGGACAATATCTAAGCTAGCTCTCTCTCCAAGCTTCCCCTCAACGCCCCGGAAGGACTTGGAGCCCCACTACAGACTGGAAGGACGCGACGGAAATAATGCGCGGTCAAGAAAGTCAATAGAGGATGAAAGTTCATAAAATATCTTAAAATACCAAAATTATTGAGGAATACTTACTCATCTCTCCTTGAGGTAAAAATTCATTATTGCCTAAAATGTTCTTATTTGATTCCATAGGGACAAAAGCAACAAAATTTGTTCCATTCGAAACGGTGTAGCAATCCACTTTTTCCATAACTGTCACCATAAAATAGTACTTTAAGCAATTGTTTTAGCAACACGCACTTGAGTTTCGAAACTGCGTTTCAGGATTGAAATGAGGCAAATATTAAATTTTCATTTCAGCATAAATATAATCCCATCGGAGATTTTTAATCAGAATGACGTAAATAGGAGGGTATAACTGATTTGTTTCATCTCCAAAGAGCGATAGATTGCATACTATAAAATGGTTTTCAAAGCAGAATTGAAATAAATATTTACATTTTGCTTTTCTTAGTAGAAATAGCTCTTCAATACTTTAAAGCCCATAAGATTTACTATGAATGGCTAAGGAACAAATGCTAGACAAACCATTTGACTGGAATTCAAATAGCACTCTTTCGATGTGTCAAGTGCACTATTTCTATTTTTGTTTAATTTTCTGCAGATGAATTACATTTTAAAAAACAGCTGGCTTATTAAATTTATTGTTCATTTTGTTGTTTCAGCTTTGGATTTCAAAATTCTTTCGTCGTTTGAAATTCTTTGTTTATGACGCCTCCGCAGGCATCTCGTTAGCCACCCTTTACACAGCGCAGCAATTTTCATAACACTCGCGACTGTTTATTCAGACGAAATCAATTTATAGGAGTCAGAATAAGTATGCGACATGCGTGTAGTTTCACTTTTACATATTTAGCAAAATTTATATTTTTAACAAAATGCACAAAAAGAAATGCATTTCAGCTGCAAAAATTTAGCTTATAACATCGCTTTTATACTATTTTCAACTATCTATCCCTTTAAGCGATAACAATGAATTGTAATTGATTAATTAATACCCGTAAATATAAAATAAGAAGTATTCGACAAGTAAGTTAAAAGCTATTTATTTTCATTATATGTTAAAGCTTATACTTTGTAGCTTTTACTCGGCAACGAATCACATTTCTTAAAGGGTTTGGCAACGATTTGATTAATTGCAATGATGGTAAATTTTTGCTACCCTTCGATTAATGCTGTCCATTTTGGAAGATAACCGACGTTTACGTGGCATGTTTTCCAAATGACGCCATAAGTGTGCTATCGGATAAAAATCCGGAGAGTGAGTTGTAATTTTAATCACTTTTGAACAGTGGCCGCGGTAGCCTACTGGTCTAGGTCGCGGCCGGCGGTTTCCTTCGAGTCACGAGTTCCAGCTTTGATGCCACTAAAGAATCACGGTGTACCTGGGGCTGATACACGTTAATCTGTTGGGGTTCAAAGTCCTCTGGTTGGCGGGGAGTGGAAGTTAGGAGAAGGTTGTTGCGATTAAACTCCCAAACCAAGAACCTATCTCAATTGCCTTTATTTATGTTCCTCCCAATTCGGAACCCTAAACTATCCTCCATTGATCAAGAACACTTAATACAAAGAAATAACAATGTTGTCTTGTTTGGTGATTTCAGTGCAAAACTGCCCTATAAATAACACACGAGGTACACAAGGAAAACATTTTGCTGAGCAAGTGTACCTCACAGTTGTCTCTCTTCCCACCCGCACAAGATTAGGTTATCAACAAGTACAAATTCAATTTCCTATACAATATAAAATCTATCCCAGATCTTTCCATCGAACATAATCCAATAATTTTATAGATCCCTCCCCACAAAAAAAAAAAAAAAAAAAAAAATTCCTCCCAGAAATAAACATTTATACAGTTTCTACTTGCTGGTCTAAATTTACAAATTATTTTTGAGAGTAAATACAAGAATTAATGATGATGATGTAGAAACCAAGCAAAAAATAGATAAAAATTATTGAGAACATACCAAACATATTCAACAATCCACTCAAATTCATCAAAAATACCAAATAATATCTAATCCTAAATAATAACTATTGCTCATTTCAAAATTAAACCCTTAACAACCATTATAACCGCACTAAAAACAATATCAAACCACACTAAATCCCGCACTAAAAATCGAAATAAATTGATTACAAAGTAGGATTAGAAGAGGATCCAAAAAATTCACTCAGGACTAATGCAAAAAGTCTCTTCAGCGATTAAATACCCAAGATAACTTCGTATGGAGAGCTACTAAAATCTTTAAAAATAAAAGAAAATAAATACCCACCCCCATTAAATTGCTGAAGAGGAACAGCTTTCTCAGACGAAGAGAAAGCAAATCTCCTCGCTGATACAATCGAAACGAATTTTCAATTGAATGATACCCTCGAAAAGGAAGAAGTTACTGAAATTGTCTCAAAAACTCTTCGAAATTTCGATCCCCCTCCCCCTTTCATCCTTCGAACCAGCTCTACTTTTAGAAGTGTACAAAACTGAAAATTAACAAGGCATCAGGATTCGATAAAATTACAAACAAAATGATTAAACACCTTGCCACTAAAAATTATTCTTTTACTATCTTATAAATATCATGATTGAAATAATAAAAATCCATCCTTTTCATTCGTATTGCTTCGCCCTTTTACCATTTTCGGTAACGCTACACCGCCTCTTGATGGCTGGTTCTCTTATAACGCTTTCGAGTCCGATTGCTACTCGGGTGGGTGACCGCCTCACCGGTCATTCCTTTCCTCCCTTCTGAAGAAGGGTTGTAAATCATGTTCTCTCTCAAATATTATAAACAGTCAAACAATTTCTTAGTTTTAAATTTTATATATTTGAAAAATAACTGTATACCATTATTATTTTGTAATAATAATAAAATACTATTAAATGCTTTAAAAAAAACCTCTTTTGGCACGAGGTAAAACACAGTTAAAAATTTTCTTAATACCTTTCCTATTATCCTTTCATGCTTCCTACAGTTTTTCTGATCCATAGCCTCGGTCCAAATTAATCTAAATGTTTACCTTCCTCTTGTTGATAAGTGAGCCAGGAGCACAACGCCTATCCAGACTGGTACTCAATGAAAGTCATTGTTATTGTTATTGCTTACCAAATTCTTGGAAACTTCTTATCATATATATACTATTGAAAAACCTTGTAAAAATTCTTTACCAGACAGCTATAGACCTGTCTCATTACTGAGTACATAATCCTTAACAGAAGCAAAAAACATATCGACGCTAATATCTTAATACCGCATTTTTGATCCGTGATCAACTTTCAACCCTGTCACCCCCTCCTGAGACTAAAAGATAAAAGAACTAATTAGTTCTGTTAAAATTAATTCTGTTCTAATTAGTTAGTTAGTAAAAAAAAAAAGACTCGTTATCTACGAAGACTATACCTGTAGCGAATCTCCCGGAGGCAGCTACCCAATTCCGTCTCCTTCTACGCCATATGATCCATAAAAAATTTACGCTTACTCAAGCAGAAGCACTTTACAAATCTGTCCAAATACTCATCTTCTACCCAACGAAACTCATGTGATGCCAGAACCGATAAAAATCCTTTCATTTCTCCTTCTAAAGAAAACTCAATCCTCATTCTCCACCCCCCCTCCAGATAACCTTGGTAAAATGCAAAAAAGAGGAAAAACAAAACTAATAATGGCTCTAACTTAAAAAGCACTAAAACTAATTGCCCAACTCCTCGCCAACATTCAAATTGTGCATGTTTCATTCCTTTAAATAATAGATTTAATCCTCTTAAAGCAGACGGTATCGAACCTATGACCTTTTCTAACGCAGCCACTATGAACTTTCTTCCTAAGTCTAACTCTATAAGTCTAATCCCCCCCCTCCCCTCTCTAACATCTCCAATTGAACCGCAACACTCAATAACATCCACAAAGAAACATTCAGTATTAAATTACTGATGATAAAGTAAAACTTTTCCCAACCACCGTGGAATCTCTCAGTATCATCAAAAAATACTTAGATAATATACTTGAAGCACGCACTTATAGACCCGTATATAGATTAACTAAACTCATCAGTCGTAAACTTCCCAATGATACTAACGCATCCTACATCATTAACGAATTAAATACTTACAGAATCGAATTTGAAACATGTAAAATCCTCCAAAGACATAAAACAAATCAAGCCCTCTTACTTATTCAACTCTAAAAAACCTCCAGCAACAAAGAAATTTTCTCAATAGACTTGGATAAATTAAAATTGAGTTTCTCCGTGAAAGAAAAACGCTAAATCAATGTTATTGCTGTCAATCTTTTTTCCATCATTCCGAATTCTGCACTTGATTCCCTAAACGTCTCAAATGCGATAACCCCTTTTCGAAACCCAAACTTTAGACACTCCTCCCAAACGTTGCAATTGCAGCGGAGCACACTCAGACAATTTTACAGAATGCTTCAAAAACCTCTCAAACTTTAAACCCCCTCCCCGACCATCCACTAACACTTGGGAAGCGAAAAAAAGTGAAACAAAAAACCTCCCCTCAACTTCCTGAAACAACCCCTTCTACACAAAATTCAAAAACTACCACCCCAATTAATTCTTCCTTACACGACAACTCATTTTCATTCTTTAAAGATATAATAGAATTCTTCCAAATTTTCAACGTAAATAAAATTAAAAAATCCATGGGGGCTTTCCAAAACCTCTTACCATATCATACTTGACACCTTTCAAAAGTTCCGATTAATACTAGGTGTTTTCTCTGAAACCTAGAACATTTTGATGTGAACTCCAATTTAAATTTATTCTAAACGCATGTTTGTCTCCGCCTTCGATTCGATTTCCTCAAAGTCTTCCTTTTTTTTTTTTTGTCTTTTCGCTATTATTTCAGCAGATCACTATACAGTGGTTAGCGCCTCTGCCTACCACTCGGCTTAACGAGGGGGAAAGAAATTTTTATAAAGGTATTAAATTTTTTGGGGGCTTGCAATTCTTTATTTCTTTTAATCGTTTCTGTTTTATCCGATTCGAAGGCTTCGGCACTTAATAAATTGTTTGTTTCTTTCTTCTTGCTTTTAAAAGTAATGCAAGAGTACAATGCCGACACAAGTTGGCACACAAGAACTGTATAGTTGTTGTTTGACTAAGATAAACCTCCTTCCCATTTGGAAATTAGTGCTAAGAGGTCACCTCCTCTCACACACATATTGTTTGCTCTCCCGATTTTCTCACCCATTTCGTTCTTCTTCATACGCTGTTCTCGATATAACCTAACTACTTTCATAACATTAAATCTTCTGCTCTCTTTTATGGAAAAATAACCTAGCTGTCTTACCTCTAATCGACTTGGAACGAATGACACTGATAAGGAATGATGGAATGGATACATTTACGACTCCTTCAATCCCTATAGGTTCTTCTACCCCATTCACTACCGAACACTGTCAATACATTATGAATCAAATAAATATTCAAAATGAATTCGGTTTATCCTCTTTAATCCATAAAAAATATGGAAAATTGGTCCTAATTGTACCCTCCTTTCCAACGTGTAATACAAAAATTTATAAGAATTTATCACATTTTCTATAGAACCCTTCTCAATATCCAATTTAAACAATTTAAAACTGAATTTATAGCCTACCTACAATCAGCCAATTCTGAGCAAACCGATGATGGATTTATCACTCAAAAACACCGAAGGAAAAAAAAAAAGTTTTAAAAGTGTAACTAAACTCTATAGTTGCGCGAAAAAAAATCTAAATCTGATAATATCCCATCTCAAGCCACTCTCTCTCTTACCGACAGATTCGAAAATTTAGAAATTGAGGGAAATGAAACTACAGTTCCTACCACCCCTAAAGTACCCCCAGTTGTTCTCTCAACAAAATTAAAAACCCAATTCGACCCTCAGCACCATTAACAATATCAATGAAGAAAGGACAGGCAAAAAATTAATGATGCAAACCTTAAATTATTTTCTTTCACAATAAAATCTTACAGCTCCATTTCAAAATACATTGCAGATAACCAACTCTAATCCCATTCATGAATTTCTGGGCAAAAATTATCAAAACTTTTTATTCGTGGACTCCCAATTGACTCGAGATCAGCTTCAATAATTAATGAAATGAACAGCTTCGGCTTCAAAATCGAAACCTGCCACATAATAAAATCTTGGAAAACAAATCTCATACCCTCATTTCTCATTCCTCATTTAAATACCCAAAGACCCATAAAACTACGAGATATTTTCAATAGATCCCATTCGCTACCTCTAAATCAAAACTGAACCCTTAAAAAAGAAAGAAAAATCCCCAACCATTGCTACAGATCAGAATCCTATCATCGCTCTAAATGTTGCACTCTCGTTCCCTTATACAGTGGCTCAAAAAATTGAGGATACACCTTACTTTCACTTGATAAATCCAACTTTTAATGAAAATAACACATTAACTAGAATAGAAGACGTATTTTTACTTTTACACGTAATAAAAGGGTTAATTTACAGTAAAAATAACGAAAATCAACAAAAAAATATCTAAAATTAAAAGTTTCACAAATATTTGAAGTAAACATAGGCAGATCTTTACCTCAAAAAATTATGGATACACCAATGAAATTTTTTCGATATATTACATGCATAGACAGTATCAGTATTTTGTTGCATGTCCTTTGGCTTTTATAATGTCATCCAAACGTCTTGGTACCGATTCAACCAATTTTTTAGTGGTATCTGGAGATATTTTATCCCATTCTTCTTGTAACACTTGCTTTAAATGGGCTTTGTTTCTAATCTGGTGTTTTTGCACCGCTGTTTCTAGTGTGGCCCACAAATTTTCTATGACATTGATGTCAGGGGACTGTGGCGGTGTGTGCAATTGCTGTTTACAATGAAAAAGACACCACATTTTGACATTATGTGCTGTGTGTTTGGGGTCGTTGTCGTGCTGAAATATAAAATTTCCATCTAAACCCAATTTTTGTGCACTTTCTTTAAGATTGTTGCGGAGTATGTCTATATAAAGCTTATGATCCATTATACCATCTATAAAAACTAAATTTCCTATCCCATTTGCAGCCATACAACCCCAAACCATGACGGAGCCACCACCATGTTTAACTGTAGGACGTAAATTTTTTGGATCCAAAGCGGGGTTCGGCTTTCTCCAAACGGTGTGACGACCATCGCTTCCAAAAATGTTGAATTTACTTTCATCACTAAATATAACTTTCTTCCAAAAGTTTTCTGTCTTCAACTGATGAGTTTTTGCAAACTCCAAACGCTTTTTCTGATTTTGTAAGCTTATGAAAGGTTTCTTTCTAGCTACTCGACTGCTATATCCAGCATGTCTAATCACATTTCTCACAGTTTCAGCACTTACACTTCTGCAGATTATTCGAGAAGTTTCTGTAGCTAGTTTGACTGCACTCAGTTTAGGATTATTCTTGATATCTTTTAAAATTTTCCTTTTAGCTACATCACTCAGAATACTTTTCCTTCCTCTTCCACTCTTATTTTGAATTAATCCATCGCGTTTAAATTTCCCAATGATTTTCTGGACACATGAGTGACTTCTACCGACAATTTCAGCTATTTCACGATAAGATTTTCCCTTCTTAAATAACCTTAATATAAATTTTCTTACATCAATACTAGTCTCTTTCCGAGGAGCCATTTTCATTTAAAATTACAGCTTTATATTCTCATAACCAACTTCAAAAGACAGAAATAACAGTTGAAAAAGTTTAGGACAAAATTTCCCAAACTTAGATTATTAGTATCAAGCAAAAAGAAATCAAGTGGTAGTTAAACAAAAATTTCATTTGTGTATCCTCAATTTTTTGAGGTAAAAATCTGCTTATGTTTATTTGAAATGCCTCTAAAAAGTTTTATTTTAGAATTTTGTCGTTGATTTTTCTTTATTTTTACTGTTAATTAAACCTTTTGTTATGTCTAAGAATAAAAATTCGTTTGCACTTCTGGTTAAGGTGTTATTTTGATTGAAAGTTGGATTTATCAAGTAAAAGTAAGGTGTATCCTCAATTGTTTGTGCCACTGTATGTGCTGAAAATCATTTATCTAACCAATACCTAAAACCTACCGATACCTCAAATGCTGAAACAGCGGTGGTCTCAACACAGCCTGTTACACCGAAAATACACCTGAAATCAACTGAACATTAAACCTCCCAAACACTATTACATGTACAAAACGTCTCAAACGCCGCTAAGAAAACACTACACTAGACTCTCCTCTCCCAACTGCCAGCCAACATCCCAAGGAATCCCCCTTCCTCCTTTTTTAATGATATCAAAGAACACCATTCAAAATTTTTAACCGACGAAAAGAATCGCACGATGTCAACCTTCAAAAATATAATTAATTATTAATCCAGTTTAGACACTTGCCAAAAAGTTATTTTTAATGTCCTTCCCAAAATTTTTGAAACCTGATCTTAATGTTTAGTCCTTCAACGCCTTTTTCTCCATATCACACACGTTTTCACAACTATAAGCTCGAGTGCAAACGGCATAAATAGTGTGAGTGAATGAAAATGTTATTGGCGCAAGAGCCAGATGGGGTTATGCTGCGCCAAATAAGGTGCAACTGTGATCTAGGCGTGAAAAAAAAGGAAACATTTGGTTGACAAGAAGGAGAGTCGAAAATAGAAAAGGACCGCTAGAGTATTCCGGGGGTGCGTCACCAGTGTATACCAAAGACAATAGACCCCATGGGAAAGAAAAAGATCACTAGGATGTCCATATTTACCATCAGAAAGCAAGTCCCTTAGGTCCCCGGATATAATTCCCAAGTCCCAGCTATACCCCAGATGCTGGGTACCCATTTTAGTCGCCTCTTACGACACACATGAGCTACAGTGGGACTATTCTGTCATTCCCGGTCATCACATGGGTCTCGGAATAAATAGAACTCAAAGATTTTATCTCAAAATATAACCTGGGCATCATTGGAATCCAGGAAACGCACCTCACCTTTTGTTTGATTATTCCTAATCTACAAAATTATGCATGTAAAAAATTGTGAGAGAGTACATTTATATTATCTTTTTGTGCTTTAAAAATGCCGAATTTTAAAACCAAAAATGACCAATTGCAGGAGGTTTCGATTCATCTCACTTTATTTTAAAGAAAACTACTGCTCAGATTCATCGAATGCGTGTAGTTTACGTTGCGAACAGGTACCATTGAAAGCTGGTTCTATAGATTCAAAACTGGCGATTTTGATGTGAAGGTTTTTAATTTAGTTTTTTATTAACGTCGTGCAAGAAGCAACAGGAGGGCTATTGGTGACGGATCTCGTAATTTTGAGCCTCGTTCAAGGGACAAGGACGACACCTGAGCTGGCACCCCCTCTCCTAACTTCCACACCACGCCAATGGGAGGATTTTGGGCCCCGACTACACGGAAATGACAGCTATGCGAAATGGAGATGATATTTACCATAAAAGTAAGATTTTAAATTTGTCCCCATTTTTAGATGATAAAGGTATCATAAGAGTGGGAGGAAGACTCAAAAATTCGCAACTCCCGTACTCAGTCCTATTTTGCTACCAGCAAAAAGTAAACTGACTGAAATGATTGTAAAATACTATCATGAAAAGTATTTTCATCTTGGAATCCAGAATTTGCTTTATCAAATTAGATTTAAATATTGGTCTATTCACGCGTGAAATATTTGCAAAAAAATTGTTTATAATTGTGTAAAATGTCTTAAAGTAAATCCTAAGACGTTTTCTTAAAAAACGGGCAATTTGCCAAAATAAAAGATTACTCCTGATAAAGCGTTTAATTCAACGGGCGTTTTGTGTGGACTCTTTCTTATCAAAAATAAATATCAAAGGATAGGTCCTGAAATTAAAAGTTTATATTTGTTTATTTATTTGTCTTGTAACGAAGGCTATTCACTTAGAGATATTTAGTGATTTACTTCTCAAGATCTAATAGCGGCATTGAAAATATTTATATAGAGAAGGTTGAAAATACCGTAAAATAGTTTCGGATTATGGGACTAACATATTTGCAGCTAACAGGCAATCGAAAGCTTTGACTAAATTGGTGAGAGATCGAGAGGAGTCTTGATTTGCCTTTTTCGATGTAGAAAACATTGAATGGTCATTTATTCCCCCTAGAAGTAACTGAGGAAGTCTTTGGGAGGATAATATAAAGTCATTTAAATATCATTTCAAGCACGTTGGTTTTAGTTTTTATTAACGTCGCACTAGAAGCAACACGAGGGCTATTGGCGACGGACCTCGTAATTTTGAACCACGGGCAAATGACGAGGACGACACCTGAGCTGTCCCCCCTCTCCTAACATCCACACCACACCAAAGGGAGGACTTTGGGCCCCGAACAGATTTAACGTGCATCAGCCCCGGCTACACTGCGGGTCTTTGGCGGCCAAGGATCGAACCCACGACTGAACGAAAACCGCCGGCAGAGAGTCAACGACCTTGACCACTAGGCTACCGCGGCCCTCAAGCACGTTGGAGGAAATTTAGTTATGTAGAATAACTAACATAAATAGCTTAGATAGAGGCAATTCTGAACCCTCGACCTCTGACTCCATTTTCAGCCGACGTAGATGATTTGTAGGTTTTGACGCCACTTCATATTTTGATCGGAAGACCGATCACAGCTAGAGTCAAACCAACTCTCTTAAATTGTGAATCAAATCGTCTAAAGGTTTGGGAAAAAATAACCTAGTCTGTTCAAATGACCTGGAAAAAATGGAGCCTTTCGTATTTGAATAGTCTGCTACAAAGGAGGAAATGGATATTTATTAAAGAAAATTTTAAAGTATGAGATATGGTTTTAACAAGGAAAAGAATATCTTCCGCCTTGTAAAGAATATCTACCACCTTGTAAAATTTCTGCGAGGGACGAGCTGTTGAAATTTAACCGGGAAGGGATAAAAAAGTTAAAGTTGCAGACATCAAAACCAGTAAAGGTACTTATAAAAGGTCCATTAAAAAACTGAGTGCATTACCTATTGAAAAAAATGTATGATTATATACCGCAATATCAATTTGAATTTTTTTTAATTTTTGCATCATGTATCAAATTATTTACTATATTTTTCTATTCCTTTATGTTTATATATTCCATTGTTTCTATGTTTGAACTAATTTTCTACTGAATAGTAATATTTTATGTTTAGTTGTAAATTTAATTCACTTATTATTTGCTTGTGTGTGTATTAATTCATTTCTTAGAAAATTATTTTCTTATGTTATATTAATTTACAGTATTAGATACTAACGCTCTAACATTGTTGAAATACATTTATTGAGGAAGTAGAATCATGGTTTAGTTTAGTTTTTATTAACGTCGCACTAGACGCAAGGGCTATTGGCGACGGACTTAGTAATTTTGAACCTCTGCCAAGTGAAGAGGACGACACCCGAGCTGGCACACCCTCTCTTAACTTCCACACCATGCCAAAGGGAGGACTTTGGGCCCCGACAGATTTAATGTGCATCAATCCTGGCTACACGGTGGGTCTTTAGCGGCCAAGGATCGAACCCGCGACTGAACGAAAACCACCGGCCACGAATCCGAAACCATAATCACTAGGCTACCGCGGCCACAGTAGAATCATGGAATTTGGGTCACCCTAGAGCCTTGAAACTCGGGTTTCTGTGGCCGTAAACAACTCATGAGAGACGCGAGGAGCTGTAGCATCCTTGTTACGCCTCGCTATAATGGAAAAATGGTGATCTCTTGGACGACCTTGTCCAGGCTTTCTCTCGAAGGATCCGGTATCCTGAAACTGTTTCCGTAAGGTGTTTCCGACGCTGGGCGTTAAATCGAATTCTCTGCAAATCTGGATTTGAGATTGTCCTGCTTCTAGAGACTACCCACAATTAGCCACCTCATATTCCATCAGTTAAAAGTTAGTGGTAACTCAGTTTTACTGTCTGAATTGTAATTTAAACAATTGCTGCAAAAAACACCAAGAAATTCGGCGAAATGCGCTAGCGTTAGAAATGCGGATTTTGGCACGGGAGCTTATAAATCCTGTTTTTCAACTAGTTCCGCCCAAACACACGTATACGCTTGTGTAAGCGAGTACAAGATTTTCATCTTTGTTTTGAAGCAGTATTTTTACATACTAAGATAATAACCCACGAGCAATAAATACAATATATATAGTTAACATAGTTAAGCATTTTAAGCCGAATAATTTATGATTGTTGTGTTATAAAAGCTGCAATATGGAATTAGACTGAAAATGTTTTATACATTTTATATATCACATTTCATTATCAATTAGCTATGTTATCTATTTCCGATCCCTGGCCGCTAAAGACTCGCCGTGTAGCCGGGGCTGATGCACGTTAAATCTGTTCGGGGCCCAAAGTCCTCCCTTTGGCGTGGTGTGGATGTTAGGAGAGGGGGGCAGCTCAGGTGTCGTCCTCGTCACTTGCCCGTGGTTCAAAATTGCGAGGTTCGTCGTCAATAGCACTCGTGTTGCTTCTAGTGCGACGTTAATAAAAACTAAACTAAAAAAAAACTAAAAATCTATTTCCGGTCACATGCACAGGTGTGGATAAATCAACAATGTTTACTTGCTTTTAGCTCAAGATAACATCATGGGTTCCTACTCGTCATAAGAATTTGCACAATATTCAGACACGGCAGAAGGGGAATGACTTAACTCAAATGAGGTAATTTGGCTCAATGATTCTTGAATTAATTTCATTGAATTCTATTTTCTTGGAGTGGGTATTTCTTTCACTCCCATCTTGAGCCGAGGTTTTGAAACCCCTGGTCTACATGATAACTGTGTCGGGTGAGTGAGTGAAAGTAGGTTTTAATGGCGCAAGAGCCAAAGTAGGCTATGCTGCGCCAAACACTAGTTAAAATCTATTCAAAAGAAACAGCCTTAAAAACACAAGATAAATAGGAAAAACACACAAAAGATAAAAAGTTAAAAATCAAATGTGGTGTAAAAGGCCAATATGACGTAAAAAGGCAAATAAATTATGGTGGGGTTTTTCCCCCACCAAGTCAGACAGTTTTAAAATAGATGAATGAAAAAAAGTCCGGCGATGATGATCAAACACCGGACAGTCAATTAAAATGTGATGAATAGAGTAAGTGACATGGCAGGAAGGACACTCGGGAGCATCTTCTCCAAACAAAAGATGTCTGTGAGTAAAACGAGTATGTCCAATGCGAAGGCGAGTCAATCTGACATCAGCTCTTCGCACTGGAAATACAGGCCATTCTCCGATGATCGGCTTCACCGAGTGTAATTTATTATTAATCTGTAAATTCCACGATTCCTGCCAGGTGTTATGAATGAGCATTAAAATGTGACGTCGTAAGTCCTCAAATGGGACTGCAAACTGCAGAGGATTCGTTGCCGAACGTGCAGCCGAGTCCGCTTGTTCATTTCCTAAAATACCTACATGACTAGGTATCCAGCAGAATTTTATGTCATAACCCCTGCTATAAAGCTGACAAATAATATTAGCAATTTCAACCACGATAGGATGACTTCTATCGTCCAGATGTACCAATGTTTCCAGGACGCTCCTGCTGTCAGTATATACAACGAACTTTCGAGAACTTGATTTCTCGACTAATTTCAGGGCACAGTAGATGGCGACTGCTTCGGCAGTGTAGACACTGCAGGAAGAGTCGAGCCGGTAACTGTGCCTGATGTCGTTTGAAACGACACCACAGCCGACGTATCCAGTTCCTTTCGAACCATCCGTGTATATAGGAATAAAATCCTCATACTGACAGCGATGGAAGGCAAAGATTCTCTGGAGAACAATGGGACATGTGTTGCATTTGCTAAATAAAGCAAAGGGGTTATGGTAAAGAAACCTTGGCACATTCCAAGGTGGAAATTTAAAAAAATTTCTTTGTTGAATACCCAAGTCATGTAGGCTGAGTTCCTCGATGATGTCTTTCACCCTTTCAGAAAAAGGACGGATGAAAGAAGGTCGAGCACTGTACAATCTCCTTAAAGACGGGCTGGTAGTGATATTCTGTAATGGGTGAGATGGGAGAGATGACATTTTGAAATGATAATAGAGCGACAGTTTCAGGCGCCGCGAAGCCAAAGGAAACTGGTTACAAATGACATAGAGACTCTGCACAGGTGACGTTCGGAACGCACCACAGCAGATTCTCAGAGCATTATGGTGGACTGGGTCAAGCTTCCGCAAGGTAGTTTTGCAGGCAGATCCGTAGACGACACATCCGTAGTCGATCCGAGACAGAATCACCGACTGATACACTCGGAGTAATGAAGTTCGATCCGCTCCCCAAGAGGTGTTGGATAACACCTTCAAGATGTTAAGGGATTTCTCACACTTCCTCCGCAGATATAAAATGTGCGGAAGGAAGGTGAGTTTGCGGTCGAAAATTACTCCGAGGAAGCGGACGTCAGGGACGACAGGAATAGAAGTATTACGGATAGATAACTGTGTCGGAGGTTAATAAGAACGGGACGTCCTCACGTTATGTTGCGGGAGAGTGAGGTCATGTATCGTCCTCAACTGCATGAGGCCTTCGTGTAGCTGTAGAAAAGCAATGGCTCTTTCGTCTCTTTATAATCCTTTGATAGAACTTTTCTTTGTGTGTGTGAGCACCCAGCACCTTCTCACTGAAAGTTTTCTATTTTTTTAAAAAAAGATTTCTTAGGTTTACGAAGTAAAAAAAATGATTTAAATAAACTTCATGATATTTGGAGGCTTCGCTTGCCAAATTGATTATCTCCATTTTTTGAATCTTATTAAATTTTAATTTCAAAGCACTTGTTTAGCTCCTAACTGTATATATTCAAAACAAATTTTTCTAATAATAAGCATTAACACCCCTAAATGACACTATCTTTTTAGCGATCGAATAATAAATAATTTATTTCAGAAGCCAATCTGATAAACTTCCCACTACAACTTATTTATATCATAATAAAAATCTAGTTAACCCTCTGCTACGGTTCGTTTAATTTCGTTGTTCTCGTCAGACGAGAGCTACTATCGCTCACGTGAACTAAGTACGAGAAAAATAAAATAGAAATCAGTTGTATTCGAACTGCCACAATTACAGAGATACCAGCAAATTGGCTCAAAATGCGCCGCATAAAATTAGAAAAGCCCCACCTCATACAACTGAAGTGTGACTTTAATGAAGATACCGAATTTAAGGCCATTAATGCAAGAAAATGTGAAGTAAGTAGACCACTAAATCTGAAAAATGTAAACCAGCCTTTATTGCATCCAACAGGTAAAACTGTGACAAGAGGAAAGATATGATGGACTTGTTGAAAAAAAAAATCATTCCTCTTATTGAACACGAGTATTATAAAACTTAAAGGACAAATCGCCATGACGGAAGCTCAAATACAGCTAACGAAGACATCATTTATATTGATGATATATCAATTTAAACAAAGTAATAATACTCGTAATATTATGTAACAGTAACATAATAGTTATAATTCCCTTTTTCTAAAATCTTTAATAAGACATATATTTATATAATGAATTTTTTATATCGTTATAAAAAATAATTCGAAGATTGAATATGAATTAATAATTTTCTTTCACTTGCTAAATCGATTGACTCCCTTAATCACGAAAAAATTGTAGTAATAATGACAATTACTCCGAGTATATTCTATCTTATACTTTCTGTATGTGGTAATATAAAAGATGCGTCTGCAGTAATACAGTCAACATCATATTTTTGAATTTGTAATTTAAAAAGAATTTTAAAAAATAATATATAATATTTCATCATTTTTCTCGTCTTCTTTTATGGAATAAATCGATTTGGCAAATAGAGCATTCGTTTGTAAGCTCTTTTTGTCCTGTTTTATATATACAATTTATTTCTGTTTTCTCATGATTGCAACTTAGCATAAGATAAAAACAAATTAAAAATGATATTGAAATAATTTTTATCCGTTTTTGATAAAAACCTATTCGTATATCTTCTTGTATATTATAAGTCTTTCAATGTTTTTAATTATACAAGTCTTTTAATAAGTTTAATTCTGTCATTGAAATGTATCAAAGTACCTGGTTCAAATAAAGACAGATACAAATCTCCTGTCAGGAGTTGAATCAGATTATTTAAATAGTTATTCGTAATGTATGTACACATAAGGTTCTTTCGACAAGCTTTAAATGCGAGAAATGTTGTAAATGCACTGCTGACATTAAAATTACAACACCAGGAAGGAATGTTAGTGAATGAATGAATGTGAATGTTATTGGCGCAAGAGCCAGATATGGCTATGCTGTGCCGAACTAGATTTAACTGTGGTCTAGACGTGAAAAAATTGGGAAAAAAAAAAAAAAAAAAAAAAAGACAATTGGTTGACAAGGAAGGTCGAAAGTAGAGAAGGATCGCTAGGGTAAACCGGGGGTGCGTCACCCACCAGGAAGAAATGATCTGACGAACGTCAAAATCACATGAAAGGAAGAAGATGTTAGAATATGCAAATGATTAGTATTTCAGTCCATTTAGACGATGTAGGAGAGAGAAGCAACATCTGAATCACTGCATAAAAGAAAAGTTTTGTAGTGGAATTCTCATTCGGAAAGCGCTTTGTAAGGTCGGAGTTTGCTCAGAATACCGTGTTAGGACTCAAATAAGAAGAAGAAATGCAAACCAGCAAGTGTAAATATTCGACAGAGTGAGGATTGTTACCTATTGAGAGTGTGGATTATCGTTCCGTGATATTGCCCGTGGTATTTGTCGAAATCCAACCTCTGTAATGCTAATTTGGAATCAATGGGTTGCTGACGGCCATAACGAACGCCATGCAGGATCTCCACGCCTTCCCATGACAAATGCCAGAGAGGACAGATATGTTGTGAAGTCGGTTCTGCAAAACTGTACAACCACATCACTGACCATTAGTCAGGAAATGGGCATGTTTCCAGCACGCCCAGTATCCGCTCGTACGATGTGACGACAGTTGCATCAGCTCGACCATTACTTCGGCTTCCCTTGGCAATGCAGCATAGTGAGAAACGCCGAACTCTCTCTGGTGCGCATGAATACATGAGTGGACCCGAATATGGATACATGAGTGGCATTCTAATGGCCGTATACGGGTCTGGAGGTTCCGAGGAGACTCCTCGCAACCTGTTGCATTTGATATCGGCATAGGGCCTTGCACCTGGTGTAATAGTTTGTGTGGAAATTGGGTACACGACACGCACATCTCTAGTTCGGATCGACGGTAATTAGAACCAGATAGGTACATTTCTGACCATTTCTCCGAGCCATTTGGGCCATATCTCCGAGGCCTTCCAAACATCCTCTTCCAACAAGATAGTGTAAGACCACATGTTGCACGTCGTGTTCTGATCTTCCTCGATACACAGAGTATTCGATTGTTGCCCTGGCCTGCACGGTCTCCTGATCTGTCACCCATTGAAAATATCTGGTTATCGGTTGCTAAGAGACTGGCCTGCCACCCCTCTCCAGCTAATACGGCTGATGTAGAGTGGCATAGACTTGAAGCAGCATGGAATGAGTTGCCTGTTTCTGTCATCCAAGCTCAGTTCGATTCCTTGCCTAACCGGGTAAGGACCGTTTCAACTGTTAGTTGTGGCAGCTGTTTCTACTAATTTCGCATCCCTTTAAACCCCCAAACTGCTTGCAAATTTAATCATTTTGTCTTCATACCCTTTACGTATAATTAATATCTTTTTTGTATTCGATTTCCTTCACAGTGTTGCAATTTTAATGTCCAGCAGTGTATTTTATTGTTTTTTACTGAGTTTTTAGAACACTTCTTTGAATGCTATCTAGAATTCAACGTTTATTTTGTTTTTCCTTTTTAATCCAAAAATTAATATGCACTATAACATTTATTAACAATATTAATTAACCAAGTGCATTTATTATGCATCTAAAAGTATTTGCCAGTGTTTAAAAAAATCAAGATCCAGTTGCCTGAGGTAACTCTTTCGGTAATGAGTTAAAAAGTGAGAATAATAAGGAAAAAATCCCTCCTCAAAAAATTACTCAAAAAGAGCAAACGAGATAAAAAAAAAATGGAGGAAAAATACGAGTCTTCCTTTAGAAGGTGAGGGGGAGAGAGGATGCATTAAAAGGCCTGTTATTGGCAAGCAATGTGTGTATGTGTATTGCGAGGAATCGTTGAGTTGCTATGGGAACGGTTGGGTTGCTATGGGAACTGATGACGTGTTGGAATGTCCTGGAGAGTGGAGTTCTATAACAAAGCAGTTCATTTTTAATATCTTCTTTCGACTTTTAAGCCTTTCGCTAAAATGGCAGCGGTGCATGTGATAATTGATAGGATCGAAAAATTGTCGAAAGAATTATAAATCTCGTTTACAGTTCTGGTTCATTGACTGGAAAATTAAGGCATCTGAAAGCACTTGCCCCTTTTTTACAAAACAACGATGCATAGGCCTATATATTCGACCCACCCGTCTCCACTGAATTCCAACACCTGGAGGTTGCCCTTTGACTCAAAATTGACATTCGCCCACAACATCCGATCGATTCATCAGAAAGCGACCAGAATGATTAGATCACTCGACTCGCTTGCGAAAAAGAGCTAGCGACTACCAAAATGAAATTTTTAACGAGCGAGTTAAAAAGGTTTAGGCTCAGTATCTCCAACCGCCTTAGCAGGTTTTTTGGATCACCGGCTATTAATTTTAAAAACGAAAAATAGATTTTTAAATTTAAAAGTAGTTGTTAAATGCTAGTAATATAATTAAAGCTATGTTTATTTCAAAGAGAGCTGCCATCCATTTCAACATGTAAGTAATTTACTTCCGAAGAAACGGATATTGTCACACACAAGTTGTGAACTTGGGCTATTCGCGATTTTCTCTTCACTAGCCTTTATATCAATTTGAATTGCTCAAAATTATAATTTCTTCCCAACCTAAATGAAACGGGATCAGGTATATTAGAGGAATATAGAAATGAAGTGAATTAGAAATAATATGTAAATGAAATAGAATTAACGGGAAATGAAGGGAGGACAACGACTTGATGACAAGGAACAATACAATTCTGATTGAAATTGTTCTATTAGTTTTGTGCATTGAAGAGAGTTCTACTCAAAATATTAAGCTACGCAGTTACTATTGGCAAAAAATTTTGAATTAAGAAAAGGCAAGATTCTATTTCTTATTTTAATCATAAATTACGTTGGAGAGAGAGCGACGCTTGCTATTCCCCTAGGATAATTAATACACTCGATACTGCGAGGTTAACATGCCTATTGGATGACCGCGCAGGGAGGTATTTTTTCACTTTTTACCCTCTCTTTTTGGATCTTAACGAGCCCCATCCCAACAGGAAATCTTAGGGTCAAAGGGGAGCAAGGAAAGTTTTTTTTTTTTTTTGTACATTCTCGTTCGAGTGGCCTTTACGAGCGAACTCCTATGTGTTTGGAAAAAGTCATTTAATATTAATACAATTCCCGAAATCCAACAAAGCTCCACAACAGATCTCTATCGAAGGAATTGAGGTTAAGTGCAGACCGTATCCTAAAAATACAGGTGAGAGCATAAAAATACTTTTTTAAATTTAAAAGTATTAGATTTCATTGATTTAATAATTGCAGTTTTGAGTACATTTTCGTATTGGCGAAAGGTCTGAACAATAATTAGATTAAAATGGAGGTGATTTGGTTTGACTTGGTTTCATTAACGTCGCACTAGAAGCAACACGAGGGCTATTGGCGACGGACCTCGTAATTTTGAATCTCGGTCAAGTGACGAGGATGACACCTGAGCCAGCATCCCCATCTCCTAATTTCCACACCACGCCAAAGGGAGGACTTTGGCCTCAACAGATTTAACGTGCATGAGTCCCGGCTACACGGTGGGTCTTTAGTGGCATAAAGGCTCAAATCTACGACTCGATGAAAAGCGCCGGTGGCTAGTCCTGGACTATGACCACTAAGCTACCACGACCACTAAAACGGAGGCGAACCGCTATGACAGCAACAATTTCTAAGCTGTAAAAAAAGGGGTTGAGAAAACTTAGTAAAGAAAAACAGGGATAAAGTATGAAAATTACACGAATTAATGTTAGAAAAGAAAAATAGTTTAAAATAATCGGATTAAAATGTTCATTCATTTATTGAAGCCTTTAGAAGCAAATGTGCTTGATTCAGAGGAAGATCAAGAAAATAAGCGATAAAACGAATTAATCCAGTGTTAAGAGAAACTCAAAATATTGAGGGTCAAACCCCTAGGTGCCTCTGGAACACTTCCAAAACTTGTGTTAGGAAAAATATTAGGGAACCCTAAGAAATTCATAGAGTTTTGGAACAGTTACAAAATCACTTTAGGAAAAAGTCTTAGAATAGAAAAATTTGCTCACTCATAGATGTAGTAAACAATACAGTAGCTTCATAAGAATTGAAGGAAAATATCTGTAAAAACTTTAAAAGGAATTAAAATTAATTAAATCACGAATAAGTAAATAAATCTAGAACCGGTAAAGAGTTAAAATAATGTTAAAGCTGTATAATGGATATATGATGAAATCGAAATTACTGCTCTTAATTTGTAAGCCTATTGTGTTACAAGATTCGTTTGATCAGTTATTAATGCCTGTGTTGTTAAAATCTATTCCAGAAGGGTTCGTTCTAGAATTTAAACGAAGGAAAATTTTCAGGTTTATTAGATTTTATTAAAAATGAAATAGAATGTCACGGAGCGTCTAATTTGTTGACGGTAGAGAAAAAAATATCTTGCCCTCTACGTTTTGAACGTGTAAAATTTGAAAAAATATTTCAGAAGTGTACAGACAGCTGATTTTAATGCTGTTGATAATCGTATTTTTAGTACAAATTTCATGACTCATTTTCTTGTGATAAAAGTAGGGTTACCAACTCTGCTGAAGTAAAAAAGAGTACGTATCAGCACAATCCCCATTTTATAAAAAAAATATATTTAGGTTATATCATGAAAGACAAAGAAATAAAATTTTAAATATCTAACTAATTCAATAAATTTCTTGCAAAAACACAAAATATAAGATGGAATAGCTTGACAATAGCTTTTGTTTTGGTACGACTAGAAAAATGTGAGTGAGTGACAGTAGAGTTTTATGGCGAAAGAGCCAAAGCAGGCTATGCTGCGCCAAACCTTTGTTAAACGCAATAAGAACTATATTAATTTAAAAATATGAGACAAACACAAGGAAATAAAAAAAAAGGTAAGATGTTAAAACTTCAAATATGGTGTTAAAGGCCAATTTTTTTTTTTTTTTTAAAAAGGCAATTAAGTGACGGTGGGGTTCCCCCCCCCCTCCATTAAGTCATATACGATTAAAACTTATGAATGAAAGAAAACGTGACGATGACGATGGAAGACCGGGCAGTCAATTAAAATGTGATGAGTAGAGTAAGGGATATGGCAGGAAGGACACTCGGGAGCACTCTCCCAAAACAAAAGATGTTTTTTAGTAAATCGAGAATGTCCAATACGAAGGCGAGTCACTCTGACATCCGCTCTTCTCATTGGAAGAACAGGCCTTTCTCCAATGATAGGCTTCCCCGAGTGTAACTTGTTACTGCATTGAAGATTCCAAAATTCCTGTCATGTCTGGTACGATTAGAAGAAAGTTTTGATGCAATTTCAGAATCTGGTAATATGTATTCGTATAATTTTGTGATAGACAATCACATGATATTTAATTATGAAGGTATTTTGCAGTAAAGAAGCTTCAGTTGTCTAGATTTGCTGCTCTAGTCTTGAATGGTGCTTCACAAAATATGAACCTTTTTTTTTTTCCCACTACCGACTGATTTAATGTTTACTGGATGCAAGATGTTGTAGGTGATGCTTAACAAACTTGCTTTTGTTGTTGCTGTATTTCACATTCATTTTTTCTCCCTTCGTGATAATGTTGCTTTTTTTTTTTTTTATTTTCGAAACAGGAGTTAAAAATAAATCAAACTACATTTGCAAAATTTATAAAATAGGGGTTAAAAAATTTCAAAAAGGAAACATGAGGACTTTTTTTCTCTTTTTCTTTAATCAGCGAAGTATCGTGTAATTATATTTATGTATCACAAAATACTCCGATATCCAAAACAAAATAACAACCAAATTTTAATAAAAGTAGGGTTTCAGACTCTAACTTTCGACATTAGTATTTCTGACCGTTAAAGAAATGAGAGGTAAAATAGGTAAGCGAAAAATTTCAAACTTTTTATATATATAATGATCTGGCGCATAGGAAAGAGGAGTCGCGAGCATTTTTAAAAATTCGGAAAAAAGATCTTTCGGATCTCGATTGAAAAAAGACTGGGAGCCACTGATCCAGGCAATACTGTCACAGAGGAAAAATACTCACCCCGTGGACGGCTGAGGGGGGAAAAAAAAGGCAAAACGATAAAGGGGGGAAGGAAAGAAAGGGGGAAAAGAAGGGCAGGGGAAAAGAAGGTAAGGCGATGTCACACACAAAGCACATATCTAACGGTTTATAAGTAGTTATTGAGAAGTTTCGAAAGGAAACCGGTGGCGGGTCCCGTGAGAATTTGGGGGGAGTCAACAATAGCTATTGTGAGGAATGCTCTACTATCGTGGTTTGAGGGACAAAGCTGGTGATCAAGGACAAGCTTCTCCTGCGTGAATCCATTCTGAGACCAATTATGTTGTACGCTTCGCCCATCTGTTGCATTCTTCGCCCCCCGTGACTATTCATCAGAAACATTTACCACAGATTTAAAACCAATATTCTAGAGCCGTGGATCTCCGATTCCAAGTGTTTCACGAAAAATAATTTTAAAAAATGCTGGGTTCGAAAATTCAATAAAAAAACCAAGTTCTTTGAAATTCTGATTCTCTGTAATGAATGTCTTGGTCTACTAAAAAAGAAATTGCATATTTTTATTTTCTATGTCAAATAGTTTGTAAGACATTTTTTTCACCCCCGGTTAAAATTAAAATAATTAAATTAAAAAATTTCAAACCCTTTAAAAAAAAAAAAAAAAAAAAAAAAACACGTATTCGTCTCAGTATTGCTGAAATCTGCGAAAATCACCAAACTCGTGCTTCACATTAAATTTGAGAATTTTTTAATGTAAGGCAATTTTAAATGTTTTTAATGTAATGTTTGCATCAATCACTATCCATATTGTATTATTTTATAAAAGTAAAACTCTGTGTGAAGCTCCCAATAGTTTCTTCAATAATGGAGTTATTTTTGTGAGCCATATCCTTTTTCTTTGCGCCTTTGATTTCGAAACGATTGTACTCTCCTATTTTATTATTGCATTATGAGTGTACGGCACACCCACACATTTATGTGTGTATGCAATACATAGATTTGAGTATTGCCCGACTTCAAAAAGACAATCATTATTTTGCAGGAAGCGACGTTGAATTCATTGCGCAGAAATGGCTTAGAACAAGAAATGTAATAGAGGAAAATGTGTTTGTATAGCTAGCAGCTGCACATAATGAATATAATCTTATAAGCTTAGGAATTTAAGAATAACACGAAGAAACCGTAATAGATAGTGGGGATAGTGTCTATAATTACCTCTTTTCCTCCACAATTTATTTTATATTCAGCCATTCATTTCTTAAAAAACTCTGTTTCCGCATATTTTAAGACTTTTCTTTGCTCCTAGAAGTCAGAGTGTAGGATTTATATGTTGTCTTATGATAATAAGTTTGGCTGCAATAAAAAATGAGTTCATATCTTACTGAAATGGCACATTTTGACTATCTAAAAAGTATTTTATATGAATATATTTGAAAGAATCAGCTGTCAGATTTTACTGAGGAATTTTTATTAGTGGCGTTGATCCTGTATTATGAATTCTCTCTTTAGATTATATACTCGCATGTATACAATTTCGAAATAATTTCTGTATCTCATGTACAAGGGCTGATTACCCTATTCATTTTTAAAAACAAATTTAAAATATAAAAATTATAAAATATATTAATCTTTACAGTCTCGTTAAATTTAAGCTAAATTATTTTAACAAGGATTTTTAATTTCATTTATAAATTATTTTTATTTTATTTAGTTATTTATTTAAATGTTTTTTTGTCCTCCCCTTTATAAAGGTTCCCCCTTTTTTGCAATATTAGTATTTATATTCAATTTTTTTTATTTAGTTCTAACACTATTTTGGCAGATAGCTTTGCTGCCTTTCGCTTAATCATTTCGTTTTTATAGAGAGGGCACTTTGTCCGCCATGTTTGCTCAGTGTTCTCAATGGTTGCTAGAATCAGGCAAGTTTTTATTACATTGAGTGTATTTGTTTTTGCATAATATTTTGGGTCCTTTATTTGTTTTATATTCCTATATATTTGGATTTCTCTGGGACTGCTTGGTTGTTGTTTTTTGCTTCTTCAATGATTTTATAATGAGTCTACTTGTTATTGATCTCCTATTCAATTCTATCTTTGATTTTACAACCGGCTTTTTCTTATAATACAATGTTGATAGGAAAGTTTAGCCATTGATTCTGGAATAACTTAACCTAACAGTGAATAGACTGTTACAATACTGATTATATTATACCTCATTCTTTTGATTTTCTACACAATAGTTGGTATATTCAGTTTTTCAATTTATCTTTTTTTGATAATTTTAGTAGTTGTCAATTTGATTTCTTAATTAAAGTTACTTTCTATTGGAAATTTCTAAAGTATATAATTTTTAGCTTTTCGACTTAAATTGGCATATATATTTTTATTCACTTTTCTTGTTTGTAGTGTTTTATTTGTATTACTTAAATAGATTGGGGTATGTGTTTTTTCTCAATGATACAGTAATGATTTTTTTTTCCCATTTCGTAGTAATTTTTTTATTTCTTAAGATTATTTCCTAACATGTTTATGATTATTGTATTGGAGCATATTTACATTCAAATAATATATATATATATATATATATATATATATATATATATATATATATACACATAATACTGGAATTTTTTTTTATTTTAACTTTGTACGCGTATAGAAAATATTACGTTTCACAAAATGCAAAAGTTATATATATCCTTTTAAAAAAACATTTAATACTGAACTCAATACGGAAAACAAAATTTAAATATCTGCAATACAAAAAGAGTTAAGCACAAATAATTATCGATATACATTAGATACTGAGGATTGCAGTGAGTTATCAGTATTTAGAATAGCTTTTATTTTTTATTACAGCTTCATATCGATGTTTCATTGAGCTGACGATAGTTTTAAGCTTTTTCTTCGTTATTACGTGATGTCGGGAAGAAATTATAGCCTCAATTAGTTCCCATTTATTTGATGGGTGTCTCATTTGGAGAAAAGTTTTCTAATGATACTTCAAGTTTTCTATAGGATTGAGGTCAGGACTGTTTCCTGCCAAGGACAACAATTCCATGCTCTTTGTACGAGACCACTCTATCGATAATTTTGCTGTGGAGAAAGGGAAGAATTCTGCAGAAAAATAAATGAAGCATTGTTGGTAAAGAGATCCTTGATGGAAGGTAGAAGTTTGGGTTCTAGAATAGTGTCAATGTATTTTGTAGCATTCAGTGTCCCATCGATGACATGAAGACGACCAATACCATCTGCCGACTTGCTTGGCTTAAATCATAACACTAAGTGGTTTCTTCACAGTTGCCTGAATGCAGTCATGATGTAGCTCTTCTCCTATTCTACGTCTTACATATTTTCGCCCATCACTATCGAATAGCGATGTCTTAGTTTCATTGCTCCCATATAACTTGTGGCCACTGATCATCCTGTCCAATTAATGTGTTTCTATGTCCACTGTAGTCTTTTTTTGTGCTACTGTAAATTGAGAAAAGGCTATTTTCGTGGAATTCTACCACTTAATCCAATATGTGTTAATCTTCTCCTGGTTGTTCTTGAACTGACAGAAACACCAGCATCATTCATATCACTTCTGAGGGTCTTTGATGACATTATTCTATCTAGGAGACATAATCTTATTATTCTTCTGCCATTAACAGATGTGGCTCACCTTTTTCGGCCTTTTCCTACTTTGTTTATTGAAATTGTCTCCTGATATTGCAAAAAAACTTTCTAACTCCAGATGTAGTCACTGAATCACCCACCTGTCTTCAAAATTCAGCTTAGGAAAGACCACTTTCTCGTAACGCAATCTTACATCTCATTCTAGGTGACCAATATACTCTTTCATCTGATTTCATTGCTTCTTGACTAATAATAGCCCTTGTGTTGCTTCTAGTGCGATGTTAATGAAACCAAAGCATCTTGACTAAATATTAAATTTTTTTACAATTCCTACTTGTAATTTGATTACATAAGAAACAGTCTTCCCGTTCTGCAGAACAAAGCACAATAATGAACTTGTTCCAAATGTAAACATTATGTCAGATCCTACTGGCAATTACTAATATTTGATTCGCTTCCAGAACAAGAACAGTTTAGTTTTTGTTTAGTTTTTTAGTCATATTAACGTCACACTAGAAGCAACACGAGGGCTATTGGCGACGGACCTCGTAATTTTGAACCACAGTCAAGTGACGAGGACGACACCTGAGCTGGCACCCCCCTCTTCTAGCATCACAAGAACAGTGATATGCCAGGAAGTTAAGCATTGCAAATCATTTCATAACTGTGTTTTTCAGATTAAAGCACGCATATTTTTTTTTACATTGCAAATATTTTAATTTTGTTTTTTGAAATGAATTCAATATTAAATTCTCTTTAAAATGATATATACGACTTTACATTTTGTGAAACGTAACGTTTTCTACAAGCATACAAATTTAAAAAAATAAAAAAAATTTCCAAAAATGCCCACAATTTTGGCTACCACTGTATATATATCCAAATTTATGATGACAAGCAACATGCTTTCTTAGTCATCATAAGTTTTTGGACTTGGATATACGTTGTATTAAATTATTTATTCATTTTGACTAGAGAGAATACCTTTATTTCTTGCAACCTTCGTCCGTGCAGTGAAAAGAAATGATTTCCCTATTTCAGAAGTTGATAGTATTTAATGTACCTTATTTACTATCTGAACGGAAATGTATAAGAACAAAACTAAATTTAAAGCTCCAAGAACTCAATAAATGTTCAAACTTTTTCTTCAGTCACTGTCTAAAAGCAAGATATATTGGAAATGAGTTATCTTTCATTTTCAAGCTCTATTTTAAACTGTCGTAAATCATACGTGTTGTATAATCCTAAAATTAATAATGCGAAATAGAATATTTTAAGTAATTCTTGTTTAAATGGAAATATATTTCCGTGAATAAATTTGAAAGAGCTCTCAAAGTCTGAAAATAAGTTTGCACGTGAATCGAAATTAAATGTTAAAAAAAAAAAGTTAAAATACGATTTGTAAGCTATTGAAAAATAAATTCTCCCGCAGCTGTTTATTATGAGAATCAACGAAGCTACATGCAGAACGATTTTCAAAGGAATGAAATAAACTTACGAGATGTAAATGGATGAATATCGATCGACGGAGCAACAATGTTTTTTTCCTGAAGCTTTATGAGAAATAATGATATTGCTCTACGGCTTCATTGTCGCGAAGGAGGGATTGAGAAATGTGAATGTGTGCTCCCCTCGCATGTCATGAAAATTACTATTTATTAGTGCGAGATTACAAATATTTCTCAAATAAATTTATATCTTTTAGATATAATTAAATTATTTTAAATTCTCTTTTTCTTTAATAACATTTAGAAAGATATATTTTTCATCGTTATTAGAGTGAAATTTTTAAAGAGATATTTCAAAATCAAGTTAAGCGAATAGTAAATAAAAATTATATTAATGGGTATTAAAAGTATAAAATTTCAGCCGAAATAATACATTTCGCGAGTAAGCTTGCCTTTCGTAAATGAGTTTCTAAAATATAACTAAGAATTTTGTATTATTCGAAAATTTATCATTTAAACGCTTACAACGCTTTTCCGCATTTTTGACAATAAAAAAAAGTTGAAGCTTCATTTCGCAAAATACAGTCGAATTAAAATGTTTTATTGTTTCTTTCCCAAATAGCTACCCTGCAACTCTAATAGTAACAAATAAATGGCAAATAATTTTGTATAATATAAAATTTCAGTAAAATGAATGTTAAATATATTTACTAAAGTACTGAAATATAATATCAATAACAAACTACCTGTTATTAGCAAGAAATTTTTTTCAAAAATACATTCAGCTTTGACGCATTTCCGTCGATTAAGAGTTCGCCTCTTCCTCTCATCAGGTTGCAACTCAAATGATTGCCATTTGATGAAATCCCTAATATTTTGTAAAGCGCGGGGCGGGGGGGGGGGGGGGGGGGGGGGGGGGGGGGGGGG
>BMAW01112262.1:97348-138585 GCA_019974015.1 Nephila pilipes
TATCTTTTAAGACAAAAGACGAAATTTCAAATCACGTTTTAGGAACCCTCTGGCTTAAAAAAGACAAACAACTTTCTTATTGTTTTACCCAATGAGTCCTTATCTATTATAGGAAATGTTTGATTTGTCATTGTTTTCCACATCCTTAATTCAATGCGTCTTAAGACTTTTCAAGACGTTAGGTTTTGTCCGATAAGACTTTATGTAATTCTACAGGAGTGCTTCTCAACTTTTCGAACAAAAGTATTATTTGATAAGTGAAGTGTTAAAGACAATTCGAAAACAAAATCTTTTCAGAGAAGTTTTAATTTAGAATGTGTTTGTGTGTTCTTTGAATATTTCCTTCTACAATTTTTTAAATTTTTTTTTTTTTTTAATATTAAAAGGAAATCCTGTACTAATATTTACATATGAATTTGAGCTACAATATTTGAAGTTGTACAAATTCTTTACAGGTAGGAATCCCATTTTAGGTTGCGAGATTAAATAATTTTCAATTTATTGATAACCTTTTATAGGATCAAAAGCTGAAATTTTAGGGTGATATTGTCTATCACCTTTCATGAACATTTAACTTGCTACAACAAATATACATTATGAAATATTTACGCAGCCTGACAGAAAGTTTTAAAATCAAGTCTATTTCAAACTTCCTCTCGTAAGTAATTTTAAGAGTTCTAATTGAAATTTCCCAAAAAAGCTGTTTTTCCAAGTTGGGTTCATTTAATTTATGAAACATTTTCAATACATAATTTTGAAATATAATTCAATATATATCTTTGTTATATAAAATATAACTTTTGAGGATAGTGATTTATGTTCGTCATTTGAATTTCATTGCAATATAAAATCTGAGAAAAATTCCAGAAAGAGTTTTACAGTTTTAAATCAAAAACATCTTAAGTAATATATATACATTAAAACCTAAAACCAATTGTGGTAAAGTATACCTAAGAGTTCCTAAACTCCATTTTAATAAAAGTTATTCTCAAAATGCGTTATATAGTATTGTCTTAGTGAAATTCGAATAGAAATTTTGATTTAAAAAATGCTTTAAAATTATGAAATTGAAATTATAAACATATAATTTCAATTGTTGAAAGCCCTGCATAGAATTGAGTCCTGAGTCAATAATAAAATGTTATCTTTGCATTGTCCCAATTTTTATATAAATTTGAGATTTTGTAACAAGCATTCATTTATTACTTAGTATATTTCTCATAGTTCAGAAAAACGTTTCAAAAATACACAATTCCCCCAATGAACATATAAAGTATAGAAGACGAATTATGAAACAAATGACTCCAGAAAACTTGGATTGACTCATACACAAATGAAAAATAATATAAAATACACTGATCTCCAAAAGATAGTGAAATCAGAATATTCATATTAGAGCGATATCTTTTCATCGGAAAAAAGTATTCCGATTATGATTTCTATTCTTAAAACTAAGCGAAAACGGTTTTAAAACATAGATCCTACGGATTTAAGAAAATGGGTTTGTTCCATTAAAATTTTGATAAATTTCCGACCTTTCGTTTAAACTTAGAGTCGCAACTAGTTAGTTGAAAAAAAATTATGAACTGCATATAAAGAAAATGTGATAAATTCCGAAGGGGAAAAAAGTGCCTAATCGAATTATTTTGAACATTGAAAATCTTTCGAATATGGTAATTAATTGAAAATTGGAGTAATTAAAGCAATGTTTAATTTGTTGTTTGCTATTTGATTGATTTTACATTAAAAGAAAATCAGTTTTCAAGTCAAAGATCTTGATTAACATGGCAGTTTCGTGGAATAATAGGAAATGGAATCTGTATCTGTAGCGAATCGGATAATTAAAGACGAAATCTCAGTCATTTGACAGAAAATATAATGTAATCTAAATTCGATCTACGGTGAAAATAGAAACTGCTTCATTAATAATCAATCTTATATAATTGTAATTCACTTGTTATTTTGTTTCTAAAATGAGCTACGTCATTTCTGAGTGGTACAGTTTCTTTTTAATCAAAAATCAGCTATTCAAAAAAAACTGTACACAAAACTCGCCTAAGTATTCTTTACACAAAAGGAAAGATTAGTTATCTTCTACTTCTTATTTTTCTTGTTTTCTACTTTCCTTTTTATACTGTGTTCTTTATTCGAAGAGTATTTGTGCGAATACATTAGAGATAAGCTCAACAGTTACATTGAGAAACAAAGGAAATTTAACACAAAAACTGAAGTGTCACAGATGCAAATTTTTATTTCTTATCACAGCAAAATGTCATTCATCTTTTCTGGAATATTTTGAGGTTTGTTTAATTTGAACATGTCTGAAAAAGCTTTGCCGAATTTTAAAGGCATTTAATGGACTTTCGTGTATATATATATTTAAATATAAGTTAGTAAAATCTATTGCTTAACTGCACCGACTTACGAATTCTTAGCACGCACTTCAACGCTGAAATAATCGAGCTTTTTTCAAATACATTGATTAGAATTTCCAGAACTCTCCAATGATAAGATTATATTTTAACTTAAGTGGAGATGGAAACGATCATAATTACTAATTTATGTAATAAGGTGCATTACTTCGTTTTTAAATTTTTGCCTATGTAAGCCAAATCACCTTAAAATGATTAAATGAACAATTCAATGCACATTCTAATTTACATATTTCAGAAAAAGTATAATCTCTATTTTCTTCCTCGACCCAAAAAATTGCTCTCGTCATTTCCTTTCATACCAAGATCCGAGTGCTGTTGATTTCCTAGGAAACATAAGCAACGAGGTACTATGTTGCTAAACGTCTCGAAAATCACAACAAATTATTTTGTTTTAGGTGAAGGATTTTTTTTTTTAAGATTAACAAATTAAACGTTGCTTAAAGAATATCTCTGCAAATTCATTCAAGACCAATAGATTGGGCTCTACTCATTCCATTATTTAAGTGAGAGAAATTGGAAATAAACTACTTTCAAGATCTTTATATAGAATTTACAAAGATTAAGTAAAGGTAAGTCTTAAAATAATAATAATGAAATAACCATTTCTACACGATTTGACGAGGATGGTAAAGTCTGAAAAAGTTACAATATTAAATTTTTTGAAACCGCTTATAAACATTGATTCTGCAGTTAAACTTTGAGTTTATAAGGTCTAGCATTTTAATCATAGTTTATTTGATGATTGTATGCAACAGCAATTAATTATTTGTATGCATAGCGTAAACATCTTATTTGAATTTTTGCTTCTGATTAATGAAAATAAATATGTTAGAAGTAAACTATAAAGTAGAATAACTTTAATCTGATTAAATAAAATTAATAAAAATAAATACATTTTCTTAAAGAATTCCTTTTAAGTCTTTTCATGACCGTAAAGAGTTTAATAACAATGAAAAACAAGTTTTCTAATTCATAATATTTCATTTACCTTTTAGCCTCCAAATCTTTCAGCGATTCTAATTGGGAGATGCATTGACACTCTGGAAATTCATTTTTGTTCAAAATTCCAAGTGGCGAAATTCTCAATAAGATAATCTCTGGTGTTTCAGCTGGTGATGAGACTGAACTAACTGTAGCAAATGTATTGCATAATTTGAACGTCACGTGATTAATCGATTCGAACACCTGCTGTTCTATTAAAAAAAAAAAAAAAAAAAACTTGAAATAATTACAACTATGTCATTAAGATAGAATTTTATGGCCTAAAATGCTTAAGGCATCTTTTATTTTAGACAGAAGAATTTCTTCTTTCTGAAATTCAGCTCGACAACACAACTAAGTCGCATCATCAAGGATTTGCAGAGTAATTTTGTGCACCAAGTTGGAGGCATTTAAAAATACATACTTGTGGGGGGCAAAAAAGCAAGTGAACAAATAGCTATAAAGTAATTTAAAACAAACCGCATAAAATTTGCCAACTAGAGAATTTCATCATCCTTTCACCCTTACGAAATACGCAAAATAATTTAAAACGTTAATTGTAACAATTCTGGCATATATGGAATACCTAAAAGTAATTGTTTGAAAAAATATATTCTTTTTTTCTATATATTATTCGTTTTTTCTGAAAATAAAAATCTGTTTCCGACTTTCGTCAAACTGTATATGGATTTGTTTGCTATTTTTCTTTTATTAATCATTATATAATGTTATTCAATATTTTAAAGTGTCTGCAGTTATTTAAAATTATAAATGTTCACACATTGATAAATTTTGATAATAAAGTTGTTCTTACAGTGGAAATGGTACTTTTTTTTTTTTTTTTTTTTTTTTTTTCAAGTTGCAAGCTGATCCTTTTTTAATAATAGTAAATACTTCAGTTTGAATCCCAAAATAATTTTTATTTTGTTATAATTCATTGTTATTGATTCCTTACAAAATTTTTTGACTTGTCTAAAAAGTTTCAATTCCAACCGTTTGTTCATAATGAAACTTCGTGTTGAAATCGCGATAGTTTGGTTGAGAGACCAACTCATCCTTTTGAAGGGTTGATGGTTGTTCAATTTATCGGACCTCCACTTAAGTATGGAGAATGGGGTCCCAACTTAGATATCAACCTGCTCATCTAACTGATACGGAGTATTTGTTGTTGGTGTACATAACCCTCTTGGAATTTAACTAATCCCCAGAATTTGTTGTTGAAATGGATGAAGCTGAACTTTGGTTTCACACTTGCCCAGGAGTTAAAATTTAATAAATGATAAGTTGAGAGAATTACTTTTTATTAGTGAGCAATAGTAAAATTTTTATAAAGATGCATTAATGTTATGTGATTACTATCTGAATAGTTAAATTTTTTATATATTAATTTAGTGTAGTGGTGTTGCTTGGAAAAAAGTAAATTAGTGAGAATTTTAATAAAATTAAAAGGTTGGTAGCAGTAGATACTATCATGCTAGATCGTCCAGTCTGGTGTTTTTGAGGGTTATATGGAGTTTTTCCCTCAAGATTGAAAGGGTGTCTTCTTATTGGCTGTTGTGGAGGTAGGTTATCAGTGGATGGGCGGGCTCAGGAAGAATTTTGTTGTTTTGTGTGACGGAGTTTTGTGTGGTGTAGAATGGATAAAATTTTATAGTTAATCAATTAAAATGTCTCTGGGTCTATGAAGTAGTTGATTATTTCGTAATAGAGTGTATTTTTCGATTGCTTGGATGGTTCTATTTGTGGAAGTTTCAATTTTGTGGAAGAAATTTTTGTATAACTTTTTAATATAGGTTTTGAGTGAGGGGTATTTGATAGATTTTCCGATATTAATATTCTCATGTACCAATTTTCTTTTACTATAATTCCGAGGGCTACATTTTGGGAATTTTCGAGCATATCTATTGTTGAATTTGCACAGTGAGACCGGACTGGACATGCATAGGTCAGGATTGGTAGTATTATCAGGGTGTAGATAAGCAGTTTATTACGTCTACTTAATGTAGATTTGAGCGAGATAAGGGATTTTTAACCCCTTAACTGTGACATATATTTCAGAAAAATTGACCAAAAATGGAAATTTTTTTTGACTGTTTAATTTTGTTCTTCATATTATTATAAAAGTCAGAATATGGCTTTTTATTACAAAAATAAATTTTTAAATATTCCTATTAATTAAAAATTAATTATTAAAATTAATACCTAATTAGTTAAAAATACCTAAACTGTTCTCCACATTGGTGTCTGAATCGGACATTGCGAAAAAAGAAAATTATTTGCAAAAAAACTCTCTGAAAAGCAACCAAAAATAAACGAGAAAGCGAAACTCTGCCTTTGTTTATCAATCCAAGTGCGTCTTTGTTTATCTGACAGCACCCGCATTTTCCCTACCTCGACCGAAGTCATAATCGGTGAAAAACTAGGACCACTAATGCCATCTATTACGAAAATAGTGAATTAAGTATCCTAAAGTAGAAATGGACTCAGCTCGGGCTTCACAAAATAGAAACGTTAATTTTTCTCCTGCCCGAAGTCAGTTCGGGCATCACAAATACTGCACGCAGTAGTTGCCCGAACTGGATTCGGGCGACATTAGCAAGGGGTTAATTAGTGTTACGTGTTATTTAAAAGTGAGCTTTTTATCCAATGTTACTCCAAGGTATCTTGTGGACCAGGACCAGGGGAGTTTATTATTTGCTAAGTAAATATCATGTTCTATTTTTCTGTAATTTCTGGAAAAGAAAACGCCTCTGTCTTGGAAACCTCCTATTTTCCAAGTGGAGTACCATTCTTCTAGCTCCTTTACGGGTATGTTTAGTGCGTGGCCTATAGATATTGGGTTATAGTGTCGTGCTAGTATCGCTGTAGCATTTGCGTACATGCAGAGAATTGTGTTGTGCATTGGTATATCATTCACGTAATAGTTGAATAAAGTCGGAGACAAAATTTCGCCTTGCGAAACTCCGACTTCAATATATCTGGGATTAGAGTAAATACCATTTAAAGTTACTGAAAAATTTCTGTTGTTTAAATATGAATTTAATAATTTAATCAGGTAGGGGGGGGGTAAATTTAATAAGCTTGTAGATCAGTCCTGTGTGCCAGACTCAGTCAAAGGCTTTCTGGATATCCAGGAACACCGTTCCAGTATTTTGTCCTTTATAGAATCCTGTTTTGATATATTCCACCACTCGGATGAGTTAGTGTGATGTGGACAGGTTGGGAATGAAGCCATGTTGCTCGTGAATTAAAATTTCGTGGTTTTTCAGGTGTTGCATTAATCTATTGCTGATAATTTTCTCAGCAATTTCGCTGAGAACTGGTAATAGTGAGATTGGTCTGTAGTTTTCTGGTTGAGTAGGAACTTTTCCCGGTTTGATAATCGGGATGACTGCTGCGGTTTTCCAGGAATCCGGGAAGTGACCAAGATCTAGTATGTTTTGAATTATATTTCTGAGTCGGAAAATACAAACATGGGGAAGGTTTTTAACCAGCTCATCTAACTTTGACTCAAAGTGTCGAGCCGTATTGGCAATTGTTAGTAGACCTAAGATTCAGTCAGTTTTAGAAAGTCGGAAATGTTTAACTAAATATATAATAGATATTTGGAATCCTTTATTTATTATTTATTAACATCGCACTTAAAAACAACATGAGGACCAATGGCGACGCACCGCGTATTTTTGAATCTCGGTCAAGTGACGAGGATGACACCTGAGCTGGCCTCTTCCTCTTCAAACCTTCACATCACGCCAACGGGAGGACTTGAGACATCGATAGATTTAACGTACATCAGCCAAGCTACACGGTGGGTCTTTAAAAGCATCAGGTTTCGAACCTACGATTTGACTAAAACAATGTTAGCCGCGAATTCTCCACCATGACCACTAAGCTATCACGGCCACCATTTTTAATTTGAAGGTCGCATGTGTTTTCAACCTCTATGGTCACAGTAGTCTAGAGGTCATCGTCCCGGACTCGCAGCTAGTGGTTTTCATCAAGTCGTAGGTTCGAGCTTTGATGCCATTTAAGACCCGCTGTGTGGCTGGGGACTGATGCATGTTAAATCAGTCGAGGTGTGGAAGTTAGGAGAAAGAGGTAACAGCTCAGGTGTCGTCCTCGTCACTTGACCGAGATTCAAAATCACGAGATCGTCTTAGACCTCAAAATTTTGAGGTCGCCAATAGCCCTCGTGTTGCATCTAGTGCGATGTTAATAAAACCAACCAACTTGTTTTCGCCCGCCTGTAGAGGGCGCTTTTTTAGCGTTGAGTGTGTAAGATTTTTGCTTATAAAAGACCTCAGAATTATTATTATACAACCAATTCTGTTCTTTGCTTGAAGTTTAAAGACAAAAGTTATATAAAAGTTAAATGAGTGGAAGTTATCCTTAAAAGTAGAAATATAGCTAAGAAAAGTGAAGTTAATATCTTAAAAGAGGTGCAAAAAATAGAAAAAGAATTTTATACATTCAAGCGATTTTACTGAACATGACTAGTTTACTGACACGATTAGTTTATTACTATCCGTTTCACTTTATTTAACAAAGTGTAACAAAATGAAATCAAACATCTGGAACGACTGACATAAGAATACACACAGATGGTAGTATTCTGTTATTTCTATCAATAGGGGAAGACAAGAGAGAAGGGAATAAACGATTCGAACATCCATTGAACCCAATCACGCACACGTTTTTGAACTATGAAAAAGATAAACTTTTTATCAGTTTTTGTTATTTCAATTCTTAACTTGAATTCACAGTTTTCCAAAATCTAGGAAAATCTACCAAAACTTAAGATTTCTTTGTTTCCTTTTTCTCTAATTTCATAAATCTTGATTTTTTTTAGTACTATAAATTATGTTAGTATGTACTTATTTTACGTATTTTTCTAAATATCTTACCGACTTAATGCCACTGAAATGACACTTAAACAGTTTTTAAACATCTTCGCTAGATTAATTCTTTTATAATAACCTATATTTTTGCTTCCATTTACCATAAAGGTGCATTTTTATTCTTAAGGATTGAAACAATTTCTATATTTATTTATCAGACAGAAGTTTCTCATATAGTTAAACATATATAAAAATGGAGCAATGAACAAATATAGCCTTATTTGTATTATTTTTTAAATCTTTCTGCCTTAAGTAATGTAGTTTTAAGACATAAATTATCGATAAATGCTGCAGCTAAGAAAAGTAGGAAATCCTTGACCAAAAGCACTCGTGTGACGTCAAGTGCGATGTTTGTTCAAACCAACGTTGATAACTGTACTGTGACGAAACACAAGATACAGATGTGCTGAAATGTGTGCGTAAGTTATACCCACTGGAACATCTAAAAACATACTGGAACAGAATTTATGTAACAATTCACTAAAAAGAAATAACTAAAAACTGTAAGCTGTTGTGTTGAAGAATAATATTTTTTTCTAAAATAATTTTAAAAAAAGTATAACATATGGTATATATAAATACTTTATAAGTTACTAAAGGGACATTATTGATGTCTATATTCAAATGTTTATTTTTGACGCAAAAAAATTGAAATAAAATTTTAGCATGTTCATAATGTATAATTCAAATAAAATGAAATTTTTTTTATCGTACCGTTAGCTTATTATTCAAATAAAACAAATTTTGTTTCATTCTAATGGTTGTTTCTTTGAGGGCCACGTAGCCGACATTGTTTTCTTCGAGTTGCGGGTTCGATTCCCGATGTTACTAAAGAAACACCGTGCAACGGGATTGGTGCGCATTAACTTTGGTCGCAGTACTAAGTCCTGCATTGGCGTGTTGTGGAAGTTTGGAGGGAGGAAGCTTTAGTTACTGTTCTCGTAGCACTTATCATGATGCCAATAAACATCGCCGTGTAACCGAGGCTGATGAATGTTTAATCTAACGAGGCTTAAAGTCTTCCTATTGGCGTGGAGAGAGACCAGCTCACAAGGTGTCATTCTCGTCACTTGTCCGAGGCTCAAAAAGACGAGGTCCGTTCACCAATAGCCCTCGTGTTGCCACCTAAGTCGAGTCCCTAAGAGCGACCTTTATTACCAATGAATCGAATCTTTAAGGTAACTGAGACAAGAAAAACGAGTTGATTTGATGCCAAATTCAAATAATTCTCACTTTTTTAAATGCAAAGGAAGGGAAGTCACATTTTAATAGTGTGATATCTGTGTATTTTTGTATCTGCTTATGATAAAGAGAATCACATTTGTATGCATAAATAATTAATCATGAGCAATTTAAAATCAATAGCTGAATTGATATTTGTAAGCATCTTACTTACCGTTAGGAGCAACTGGCAGAAAATAAATTATAAGAAAAAAATTATGAGTTTATTAGAAAAAAATTATGAGTTTATTAGAAAAAAATTACTTCCATTTCATTTTTATAGTGTGGAAAGTATCATTACAAGGGATCGAGTAGATTTTGGGTCAAATGTACCAGAATCCTAAAACGCAATTGCGGATATTTATTTCTATTGTGAGGCCCACATGTTTCATACAGGTTTAAAATTTAATTTTCTTGTGTTCTTTTCAAATTCTCACCATTTCTGTGCTGATTATTATCATCCATATAATCAGCAAAGCGACCTCTGATTTGTGACGTTGGGCTATTCGCGATATTATCTTCATTAACCAGGGGGACTTTTATCGAGTTAAGTTGCTCAAAATTACAATTTTTCCCAAACCGGAATGAAAAGTGAGTAGATAATAGAAGCGAAGGATTTAGATATAATGATATATAAATGATATCCAAGTAACGGAAAATGAAGGGAAATAGAAGATAAGGACTTACGGTTAGGGCATTGTTATTCAGATGCTTCCGTTAGTTTTGGGGATTAAACAAAGTTCCATTAACTGCATTAATCTAAGCAGTTTCTATCAAAGAAAGTTGTGAAATTAAGAACGGGTGGACTAGTAAGATAGATTTCTTTTTTAAATCATAAATTCAAATTGTGAGTTAGGTTGGGATTCTAGAGAGATCTCTCATAGATGTATTTTACACACACAAAGTGATAATGAAGAATTTGTTTTCTTCTTGATTGTCTTCAATTGGAGTTGAGTAGTTCTTGATTATGTATGAGATTGAGATATGGTACAAGAGCCCAATAATGACGGATAAACGGTCTAAATTTAAAAACGAAATTTTAAAAATTGTAAAATTTGAAGTATTTTAAGATCTCAGTATTTTCAAGCATACGGATGAATTTTACCTTCTCAGTCGAGGACGCCTCACCTCCTTTCGATCTATGCAAACGAAACATAAAGTTAAAACACAACAATCTTGACATAGGAGTAAGGTTTCATAGAAAAAATGTTTTTATTACTTTTCTGCGTGTCTTTTCCTCTTACTTATCGAGCGGTATGTCTAATTGTTTTGTAGTTATGGGTACTCTGGCAGAGAGAAAAGAAAATGATAAATTCCGAATGAGAAAATTGCCTCTGAAAATAATCGACAAATGCGAAAGTGGGGGCGAGATAATTTTTTTTAAATGCTGTCTTTGACCACCATTAAATTATTCAACAGTTTCAAATCAAATGAAGTTTAAAATAAAAACTGTATTCGAAAGGGTTTTTTTAGCAAAAACTACATTCTTCTCCCTTTTTACAACATAATTTTTTTTATTGGATTAAAATAAAATATGCAATATATGTTTGATACCTGCTTTCACCACTAATGAACTCAATTTTCAAAAATATATCGTCATAAATTTCCCCCAATTGTTTTTTATTGGATTGATGGGAAGCAAATATAAAAATTAAGTATTTTTTAAGTATTAAGTACCTTAAATCATATGTAAACAGAAATTAAAGTATGAATGAAAATAAATAACATTATTCACAGAATTTTAAGCTGTGAGGCAGCATTTTTTTGGCCTCGAAAATTTCAAACTACTTTTCTTAGTTTGGCTTCCTTCTTAGAATGTTCTGTGGTCAAATGATTTTAAAATTGATTTATTATTATTAGCCACCAAAGGTGCTATTGTTTTATATGTGGATCCACCTTATTTGGCTGATTGGAGATAGTGTGGGCAAAGTCTCTTGATTGAGATAAATTTATAATTCAAGGTTGATTTAATTATTTTTTGAATATAAATGTAGATTAAGATTATATGAAGTATCTTAGAATATTGCTTTCCCATAAAATTCGTAAAATTAGTAACCATATTTTATATCTTTTTTCTATTAAATAGAACTATATTTTAGAAAAATATGATTTATTAAAACTTAGATTTCGTTATTTATTTGTTTGCATTAATGACATACTAGAGTAACATGAACTTTTTAGCGACAGACTTCAGAAAAATTAACCAAGGTTTGATAAAGGTAACGACACCTGAAACTGTACGTTCATTGTCCAATTTCTATAGTTTCTTTGTCTTTGATTTGGGAATAAAATATAAATTTTGTATCTTTTAATACAAATATTTGACATGCGTACTATTTATTCTTTGTTGGTACATTCTGTGTTTTATAAGCTGTGTTTTTTGGATAAAACCTTAAATTTCATGAATGTCACGTGCTTCAAATACATTAATCGAGACACATTAGGTCACTTATTAATCTCCATTATTTGGCTCAGTCGGTATTTCTCAAATTGATATATTGACCGGCACTCCATTGAAACTAAAATTTAGTCAAGTTAATATAACGTATTTTTGGATTGACATTAGAGAAGAATATCCTGAAATTGCCAAAAGAGTTGTGAAACATCTAATGTCATTTGCTTCAACTTATGTATGCGAAACTAAAACTATCACTAAAAAATTGAGTTAAGGTAATGATTTTAAAACTTTTGTTTTCAATGTGAGATTAATCCAAATAAAATCTTGTAAAAAAAGTAAATGAAAAGTGTATGTGTATATATATTACAATGTGGGTCTTTTCGGTATAAAAATCAAACTCCTAATAAAAGAAAATGCCTTAATATTAATATTCTTTCCTATTGGGGCAATTAGAGTTGGGCGCAAAATTATCAAAAAAATTCTAATAATTATTTCAGTTAATACAACAGCATACTGACATACATTACAGCAATTTGTTCTGACCAGGTATCAGCTTTTTAGCCACACAAAGGGAATTTATTTCAGTTGAATCAATTTTGGCGAACCAGATCAGTTTTCAATTTTTAATCGCTTGCTTCAAATTTAACTACATTTAGCTTAAATATATTCCATTTAATAATTTATCGTTTCCTTTAATTTTAATATCGGAAAAGCTTACTATTGTCCATTTCTCGATATTTCGTCTTTTTCTTTCATTCTAATATTTAATTGGGTAATGTAATAGTAATTATTAAAAAAAAAAAAAAAAAAAAAAAAACGCACATACGATAGAAAAATCTTTTTTTTGAAAAAAACTTTTTATTATGTAACAAATTAGTTTTATAATCAGAGTGCATAAAATTAATTAATTATTAATTAATCAGTGTGCACAAAATTTGGAATATTTCCTATTCAGTCTACGATGAAGATATTTCTCTAGCGTTGTCGATCTTTTATAAATCAAGTGATACGATTTTTAAAAACATGAAATAGTAGAAACGGAATTTTTGAAATTAGAAGGTGTGAAAAAAAGGTTATCGAAAGGACGACACAGAACAAATTACTCTCGTTTTCTCTAGTTTTGAATAGGGGGGAAGATAGAAAGGGAAGAATTAAGGGCGGATTGTTGGTGGGGAGACAGTTACAACACTTCAGCCTGTCTAGAGGAAATATTTATTACCCTGTGACGTCATTTTCCAACTTCATAATAGCTGTCGAAACATAAATATAAGAAAATGGAAAAAATTATAGCAAAATTGAAAAAATTAAAACCATCTAAGAAGTTCCCAATTTCATATCAAGCGAAATAATGAAAATTAACAAAAATAAAGCTTGTAATTTCTCTTTTATAAGAGAACTATTTACTTCTGCTCCAAATGACCAGTATTATATGAGTACTTCGTCCGCGCTAAGTAACGCCCCTCCCCCCTCCCAGTAGAAGGAGCTTTCGTCTATTCTTACTTTCGGAATCACTCGAAGGGAGCCTTAACACTTACTTAGAAGCTTTTTATGTCCTTCTTGTGTTTTAATAGATTTCTCAAAATTTTTTTTTAAATTCGCTTTCAAAATTTCATTAATTTCAACTTCTTTAACTGTAACAATTGCTGTCTTAATTTGATTCCTCCAACAAAACAAATCATTTTATTATAAAAATAAATAAACGTAGAGTTTCTGAACTTCTTTGTGCTCCATGCCTAAGATGACATTTCCTGTCTGAGGATGCATTCTAAGGGCTAACGGATCAAGTTGTTTTTCACCCTGATTTACATGTGGAAACTATTGTCGATTATGAACGCTGGTGGAATTCCAGTCAAACACACTAATTACACTAATATAATAATTGTTTACGGACATTTTTCTGGTTGTGGCGGAAATGGTTGATGAGATTTTATACCGAATTAGGCACATATTTTTTTTTATCAGTACTTTCTTTTCATAATATTTCGATGATGTAGTAATAACAGTAATCATTTCTCACTTTTTTTCGGCTGAATAGAACTCCCTATTTAAGATAAATAAACAATTAATCTCAGTTACTAAAAGTAATTGAAGAGAACTTTAGCATTAAACCATAGTCTCGTTTTCGCAAGATATTATTGCGATAAGTTTCTGTTCGAGTCCTGATTCCACTGATGACCATCCGTGTAACGGGGCCGATGCACGTTAAATCTGTCGCTGCTTCACGTCCTTCCACTAGTGTGGTGTGGAAGTTTGGAAAGGAGGTGCTAGCTCAGGTGTCATATACGTCACTTGACTTTGGTTCAAAATGACGAGGTCTCGTACTTCTTCTGAATGTGACGTTAATAAACAATCGATCAAAGTTGCATATAATTTTTTTCCTTTTAAAGCTGTTTTATTCAATATTTTTTCGAAAGTTAGTGATAGTGTATGTGCTGAAACACAACATGTATGGTAAGGTAAAGGTTAGGTACATATTCATGTGATTTTTTAAGAAATATTTTTACCTGAAAAAACACACGGGCCTTTTCATAGCATATTGTTTCATAATTGAACTTGGGATGTTAATGATCACAATTCTACGGTTATTTGAAATTAATAAAAAGTATTTTAAAAATTGAGTACTCTTACCTCAATAATGCAAAGGTTATTCCCAATCTTTGGACGTCGTAACAACCGAACTAATTTGTTTTGTCACTTTTGTTGCAGGTTCTCGAGAAGTAAACAACTATTAATCAATAGAATTATTGAGATCAAAGTTGAGAAAACTGTGAGTGAGAAAGAAAAACCTCATTTGATCTGAAACAGTAAATCTTATCGACACGTTGTTTGATTGCAGTAAGTTGATAACTGTAAGATTGTATTCTAAAATGGTACTTATTATCTAAAGAGTTATCCTTTGTTTCTTGTAATAAAGAATCAAAAGGAAGGTTAAATTCATTTCTTCACACCAATAAATTCAATCGGAATAAAAGAGTTAACTTGAAAAAGGATGACAAATGTCTAACTCTGGACCACTATTCCCTTTATTTGCAATGGCAATACCAAAGCCAACATTGATATTGTCCCACTGGACATTTTCACTAAGAATTTAAGGCTGATATATATGCAGTCACTCTATATCGTATTGAAAAAATTTTTATTCGAAATTTGTTGACATTAAAACGAGTCGTGTAAAGCGAATAAGTAAATCTGTTCAAAACAGTAGTATAAAGCAGAAATCAATTTATGATGTATTTCTGTATGTGCGGTGTATTTTTCACATAATTAAATCATACTCATGATATTTCCTCTATCATAATATTTGAAATTTTTTTAAAAAGAGTTAAAAGAAGAAATTGTAGGGTCACATAAATATTTAGGAAAAAAAATCTCAGTTTTCAAAATCTGTTTTGATTATGATATCAGTAAAATTTTCAAACATATTGTTGCGACCACATTTAGCAAGTTCGTTAGTGGCCCCCCCTTATATCCGGACAAGGTCCTCATTAAAGACATCTGGACTCGTGAGAAAGGTCAAACTACATTTCCGTTTCTCATGAACTTTGATTTTATAGAGTCCGATGCTCCTGGGAACCGAGAACACCCCCACATCAGGTGTCCAGTTTAGCAGGTGTCAATTCCTGCCCCGGTTCGAGTGCTCAGGACCAATAACTGCTTTATCACTTCAGTTATCCAACCAAAACAAAGGAATATGTCCCGTGTTTTTGGAAAAGACGGGATCAATTCCATTCTGCCTAAAATTTCCAAAGAGAAGACCTCTACAAAACATTCCACTAGAACGTCGTGTCCAAGGACATTGCAATACTTTTTTAACGTTCCTCGTGCACCCCAAAATGCGTAGAAAGAGGAAGTGCGAGAAGCACTTTTTATTTTGTAAATATCAACTTAAGTATTTTGAATTAACTGTAATAAAAATAGTATGAATAGTTATTTAATTATCATATATTTTTCATTCAACGCAACCAAACAACTATGGCACTAACACATCAATCAATAACTCCCGAGACTAACCCAGAGATGGCGCTCGTAGTAAACCAGTAACCAGGTCTTTCAAGAGTACTAACCTTTGCTTGAAACGTGTCAAAATTTTAAGTCGATCGGACCAGAAACAGCCGAGTTATCGAGGTTGGAGTAAAGTCGTTTTGTAGTTTGTTTAAAAAATGGAAAAAACCGAGTTTCGTGTTCTGATAAAACATTGTTTTTTAATGGGTAAAAACACCGTGCAAGCGAAACAATGGATTGAAAAATGTTACCCGGACTCTTGTCCATCAAAAGCAACGATTTGTCGGTGGTTTGCCGAGTTTAAACGTGGTCGTACCGACACAAATGACGCGGAACGCTCGGGTAGACCTGTGGAAGCCGTTACACCGGAAAATGTGAGTGAAGTGACAAAAATTATAATGAAAGATCGTAAAGTGAAGCTCCGTGAGATTGCTGAGATGACACAGATATCATATGGAAGTGTATTTACTGAAAAAGGTTTTTTGAAGTGAAGTGAAAAAGGTTTTTTCCAAGTGGGTGCCGCGATTGCTTTCGATGGAACAAAAACAGCAACGAGTCGATGATTCAGAAAGCTGTTTATCGCTATTTACTCGCAACAAAAAAGATTTCTTGCGAAAAAAAAAAAAAAAAAGATTTGGAAAAGCGTTGGAACGATTGTATCACCCTAAAAGGTGATTAACAAAAGGTGTTATGTTGATGAATAAAAAAAAAATTTGCAAACAAATGTTGTTTTCAATGTTAGTCTCGGGAGTTATTGATTGATGTGTTAAAAAATAAAACAAAATTTTGGTTACTCAGTAACTTCGAAAAAAGATGAACGTAGAGCTAGAGCTGTTTTCTTTCCTCAACAATTTGACGAAATTATTGTTAAATTTGAAATTTGTGTAAGACATGAAAATACTGAATGAATGTTAATAAATAGAGTCCCTTTGCTTTTGAATATTAAATAAACGAGCTTGAAAGCTAAATTTTAAAAAATGCTCTATATTAGGCCTATTTTACTCAACTTTAAGCCAAGATAAATGAAAAGATAAAGAATTGGAGATGCGAATGGAACCATTCGCGTCAGTTCGGTTCGCAATTGTACCAAATAAACAGCTCCGTTCGAAGCGATCCGATTAGTTTTTCGACGGACACAATGTGATTTATTTTCAGATTGGATTGGTTTTCTTTGTGCTAGTGAGCCCCGAAGCTCCATGGATTATTTGAAATCGTCCTTTTCTACGGATTGTTGGAAATTAAAATAATTTCAACGAGTGGTTCGCAAGCACCTATGGTAATGATTACATGTTAAGGATACACTTTAATGATATGTCATTAAAGTGTAATGTTTAGGGTACATTTTAATGATAATCGAAACCGTAAGGTATACCAAAGTCAGTGGCGTACTCAATTTTGGGGTGGGAGTTGCTTGATATCGTCATCACCACGAAAGAAGCAATTTCTTTAGTTTAGCTCAAAAAATACACTATGTCAATCTTATTTCTTCTATTTAAAACTGCTTAAGGATTGATATAATTCTTATCAAGTTACAAAAATAAAGAACTTTTAAAAAAATAATTAAGACACCATGAGAACCAAAACTTCTGTTTGCCAGAATTGGTGGAATCCAGCAAGATTGAAAATCTGATAAAAATCATTTAATGATTAGAAAAGGGTCATAATTTCTTAAAAAAATATTTTTTCTACATATTAGTTTTTACAAATTTATATTTATTCACCTTTTTTTTTTATAAAGTAATTAACACTTTTGAATAAGAAATATTTAGACTGAACTATGGGTATTCTAACAATAAATTATATCGAAATTTCCTCTCTCTTCACTTTTTCTTTATCAAATAAAGAACTTGGAAACATATACGTGGCTGTTGGCATCCAAAGATTTCCAAGAATATCAATTTTTGCTTTGGTACGTAGCTTACTTTGGACGTAATTTGATGTATCATATTTTTTGAATTGCGGTGTTGTTTTTCTACCTATGGGGGAAGAATTTCTGAAGAGCAGTGCATTTTTGAGTTCTGTGTCCGTATTTCCGATTTAAATTGCTCATTTTCTATTTCTTCTCTGTCATTTACTTTTCTGCTTCAAATTGATGTTCGGAATATTTTTTCACATTATTAAAAATATTTTAAAAGCGACTGCTGTTTCCTCTTCCTCGCAATGCCGAATCAAAACATTAAGAAAAAGATTCATGCAAATTTAAAGCTTTTAAATTATAAACTAATGAATTTAAGTAAAGTAAGCTACGGATTATGATTTCGGAGACTTCTCTAAAATTATTTTTTCTCTAATTGATGAAAAAACTTAAACACAACAAGAATATTAACCACTTCTTTTTAACACTTAGAACATCTGTAATAGTATAATAAAAGAATTATTCTGAAATATTTCCAGACACTTTCTTGGGGATGTTTCTTTACACCTCCCCCTTCTTGAATTCTCCATTGACAAAGGTTAATGATTCAATTATCTCTTAAAACCCAATCGACATATGTAATGATGAAAGAAATTGTATCATATATGAAAAAGCTATAACAATTAGTAACAGACTTTTCAAAATATTGTTTTGTTTTTCACAGTCTCTGGATTTAAAAGACTCACGTTACTTTCATCAACAAAAAAGTATGACTTAATTTGTCTGAAGTGTACATCTTTTCTGAAATTAATAGGACGAGATTTCATCAGCATATTAGAAATAACAGAGGAACATATTTCATTTATTAATTAATGTTGCTCAGAAATATTGAGTTTGACGAAAAATAGACGAATGTTTTTTGTTATTTGAAGATGGAGTGATTGAGAAAATAATCAAAAAATAAGAGTAAGAATTCGATATGTTTTTTGGGGGTAAATAATAATTAATTTGGTAATAATTATGTTTTCCTGACACTTATCTTTAAACTATTAATTTCTCATTAAAATAAGTGAGAAAACACACACACATATATAGGTAATTGTTAAAAAACTATAAAAGAGAGAAAAAAATAAAACCAACAAGTCATTCTCACAGAATATGAAATCTCTAAGGAACGAGACTCAAATACATAAGATTATGAATTGATTTAAATGCAAACAAACTTTCATTATGTGAAATAAATTTGAAAAATTATTGTGTAACAATATTTTTTCAGATTTGAAAACACCTTGAAAGTTTAAGTATAGTTGTGGGTAACATCCATAAGATCAATGCCATAAAGCTTACAGGCACCGATGGGGCAGAGGTAAAGCGCTCGTCTACCGAGTGGGTGTTCCCGGGTTCAAAATCCAGTGTTGATAGCATTAAAAATCCATGTTAAAGTTTTGCATAATTGTTTCCTTCAATAATTTCTCTAAAACCTTCCGAAATATTCTTTACGTTTCCAGAGCAAAGTTGTGAATTATTCTCATGTAATTTATATACCCATATTTTCTCAGTCTAGAAGAATTCTCATCCAAGTGTAGCTGACTTTATATATATATATATATATATATATATATATATATATATATATATATATATATATATATATATATATATATATATATATATATATATATTAGCAACACAAGCCGGCTAATTTCTAGCACAGTCCCACACCACGTGATAAACGCCGCAGAATGAACAGAAGTGAAGAACAATTTGAACCACCACGTGAGTGAGAAAACAGCGAGTGACTGACTCGGAACGTGATGTGTGCGATAGACATTACTGACTAACAGTAAAGGGTAGACTGGCCTTGTTTATTCCTCTTTTTTTTATTTTTAATGTTATGTTATTGCTTGTACCATCCTAAACGTTTTTTTTCTACTTTTTAATTAAACATTTAAACTTAATATAAGTGTAGTTTATTTTCAATAAATACCTCATCCCACATATATATAATCATAGTTCACTATAACCTTTCAAATTGTGTTTAAAAAAATCTTTTATAAGCTCTAATTTTCTTTATTTTCGATAACTTTTGTGTACGTTAATACTCACTATAAACCATAAACTCTCTGTATTTGAATATGACGTTATATTGTTTAGAGTGACAAAATGTTTATGCTTTTGAAGAAGTGTTTATTATGGTAAAATTTTAGGCGAACTACAATGCTAAGATTGTTGCGATTGCGTGTATTTAAGATTTATCGGCTGTAGGTCAAATGACTTCATATAGTTTTTCAGATTAATTTTTGATCTGTTTATTAAATTTATTTTATTGAAATGCTTTTACATTCTTGTTTTGACGTTGTTATTGTCCCATGCATACAATAAACAAAAAGTACGTGTTTAATTACAGCCAGTTGTAGTGTAACTAGAATGTTGATTATCTTGTTTCGCTTTGGAGGTGTTATCCATTTCGAAATCTTACTTTCTAGTGTCATCTTCTTTTATTTGGTTATGGATTTTATGCAAGCCTTTTCCAAATTTTCATCATTAGGTTTACGACCCTTTTTAAGAGATATTTCAATCTTCTCGGATTTCGTAACTTCAGCTGATTTAATCCAATTTTTTCGAGTGGCAATGGAAACAACGAGAAGAAGTATCTGAAATTAAAAAGAGTCGTTTGATAGAGAACTCGTGAGTCATATATTCTACATATTATGAAACTATTATAAATTCTCTTACATTCAAGATATTTTTAAAAATCTCTCAGCTACTTTTATTCAAGCTACGAATATTTTAAAATTACGATATTTACTCCAGTAAAACTCTATACTCTCGTAATATCGTGTAGAAATTCGCGATCACGCAATACTATTGCAACACGACGTGATATAAACTGAACGTGATATGTAAAGGCAATTCCCACTATGGTTCTCGCAGAGCAGTCCACTATTTCCTAGGGTTGCGAAGCTGTAGAGATGTCTTTTGTACATTATGTTGCAAGGCATCCCAGATATATTCAATAATATTCATATCTGGGGATTTAGGTAGCCAATGCATGGTGCTGAAGTCAGAAGGGTGTTTCTGGTGACATTTGAAAGAAACTTTTGACGTATGTGTTACCGCATTGTCTATATCCATTGGAATTCATAATGACCATGAATGGGTGTAAGTGAGGAGAAGAAATGCTTACGTACCAGTCACCTCTCAAAGTCGTCTGTAGAAATATCTGTGGTCCCAAGTCATGACAACTAATATGGCCCATACCATGACGGAGGTTCCTTCAACTTGAAGAATACCTTGTTAAGATCTATGGCTTTAAGGTTTTTTTCCTACTCCCCTAAAGGCCTAACAACTTGTAACAACTGAAAATGCTACTCGTCAGACCAGGCAAGATATTCCATCGTCAATAGCCCATTGGCCGTGTTGGTGAGTCTAAACGAGGTGTATAGCTATGTATTGTACAATCATCAAAAATACGCGAGGGGTTTCGACTTCGAAAGCCATATTAATGAATGAGAGACCTTTTTACAACGCACACTGAAACACTTGTTGAAGTATCAACATTGAAATATATAACAATCTGAAACAGTATTGCACCCTCATCTCGGGAAACACAATTCTTATCATCTGTCGATGGTTCCGTTCATTCAAGATTTCTTTCACTTGATCGGATAATTGATGTCGGATAATTGATGTTTTCCCGAATTTTGATATTCTCGATGCACTCAGTGATCGTGATCAGTGATTTCGCCTCTACTTCAGAAATATTGTGACTCATCCCACATGCGCCGACCATTATTTCTCGCTATATGAAAGTCACTTAAAACATAATTACCTGTCATTGTAGAAACATAAAATAACAGCTGTCCAAACTACCAGCTATCTTATAGAAGCTTTGCTGGCGAATTGCGTTGATTCGTTGTATTTCTTCATTATTTGTATATGCAAATATATGTCTGTTTTTGTAGACTGAGTTCATAAAGTGCATTGAGTAAATATTATGTACAAGGTATAGTTCATTTACGTAGATATCTCAGTCTACGGTAGTTAGAATTAAAATGCTGTTTAATATTTCCACCACAAATTACAGAAAAATAGATATATAAAATAAGAATAAAAGAATTGGTATTACTTCAACTTTTAAACACTTGGAGAGTATTTACATAAGGTATTTATATCGAACTAAATAAAGGTTAAACTATACCGTTATATATACGTAAGCATGGATTATGTCATTAGAGAGCACCCTGTAATACTATTAATTATAAGTAATACCTTAAGAGACACCTTGTAATACTATTAATTATAAGTATAATGATGTTTAAAAAATTGTAACAAAATGGCTTCAATACAAAATTTTAAAATTAAATGTATTATTTCTATCTAAAAAAATCGCGCATTCTCTTATAATAGTCAGTCAATCAAACCATTTGATGTCTTACGACATGCGTTGATAATTTTATGCACATTCTACAAATATGCATTCCTTTACTTTAAAAATTACGATATATTTTTATTTAGAAACTTATAAACAGTTTTTTGAAAAATATTAATTAAAAATCAAAGCATATTTTTTTTATCTATCTTCTATCTATTTAAAACATTTTGGGTAGATGAGATTATATTTAGATCTTTAATATTTAGTTAACGATGGAAAGGAGACGAAGTTGTAATGACTGACATAACTCGATAACGAATTAAGTTCAATACAATATCGAATAATAATGCATGGAGAATAGGTACTGAAATAAAATAAATTTAGTTTAGTTTAATGTAATCCAATTTCATTCTTAAAATACAGATATGCTGAAAGATTGGGCTGATCAAAGGACAAGGACTTTTTTAAAAATATTAATGATTTCTAATTACGAAGTTTCAATTCAAATAGATTTTTAAGCAATCAGAAAGTAGTAAATTATTTTATATAAACATTTATACGTAAATTTAAGTTTAGTTCCTGTAATTTATTTAAATGAAGCGTATATTTATGCTTCCTTTTTTCAGTCATTCTTCGTAGCTAACTGCATCCCGAATTGAAAAGTTCTAAATATAGCAGATTTCGAGAATAGCAACCATTCTTCATTAAAACAATTTGAAATAGTCCTTCATGACTTAGCAATGATTATATCTATGTACTGAATTACGTATCTGAACACTGAAGAAAAATGTAATGTATAAATATATGTTTCCTTATAAAATTCTCAGGCAAATTACAGAATACATTGGTTCTCATAATTATAAGGATAGCAGATATATTATTTTATTAACACACTAGAGAAACTATTAACGAAATATATATAATTTTTATTAATTGAAATTACATGTGTAGACAATATTTAAACATTTTTATAATTTTTCTGAATGTTAAGTAAGAATATAGCCGAAATTTTTTTTTTTTTTAAGAATTGTTCAATCAAGTATAGGTACAATTGAGTTTTTCATCATTTTATACAATTATTCTTTAACTTAATATATTTTGTGGGGTCTCCTTTCATAGTGAAACAAAGAGCCATTCTGAGTCAAGCTTTTTCAAATATTCAGGTTCAATACTGCATAGATGTTGTCCACAAGCTCTTCAAATTAATAGTACTGCCTCCCATTTGCATACACTTCCTAACAAGACAGGCCCAAACAATTTTTTATAATGTTAAGTTCTGGGGAATTAGCTGTCCAGGTGTGTCAAAACATTGTTGTTTCCTTCTTCAAATCCTTTATTGTTGTTTTACAAGTGTGGAAAGAATCTCCATGTTATTGAAAAATAAATTATTACCCCGTAAAGGGGAACAATATGCTAAAATTCGTAGATACTTCCCAGTACTCAAATGAAGAGCCGTTTTACCGTTAGCGAAAACTATTCTCCAGAACATCAAAGATCTGCCTTTAAAACGCAATCGGATGACTTTTCTGAGATCGTGCCAATTAGTTAAAACCATCTGGTCTATCGAGACTAAAACATTTCACGTATGAAAATACAATTTCCCGGTCCACGCTGACCGTAATTCACTTTAACACGATTTCTCTTCGAATAAGTTTATATTTAACGGTTAATGTTGGTTCCCCCCCCCCCCTTTTCATTTTGACATATTATATGAAATCACAACTATTTAAAACACATATAACTGTTGGCCTCGAAAAGTTTTCTATCTAAATTATGGGCAATTTCAGAAGTAGACATTTTTCATATAAATAAAATGGATAAAGCGTCTTTGGTCTGTGTGAGACAGATTTGATTTTGTACCAGATCTCTATATACCATCCATTCCGCGTTTGATTACATTCTCTAAAGTTGTATTAGATTTTCGAATTTCTTCAACCATACGGCTACTGACATTCCACGCAAAAACTACACACTTCAATCCCTATAAGTTCTTTTCCTCGAGGCATTTGAAATAATGTCTGTTCGAAAGAATGTCAGAGCTTATACATTATAAATCAGGCAACACCCGCAGCTAAGAAATTGCACAAGGATCTGCAATTATTCTCTCACAAATTAAATAAAAGAAAATCCTGATTGTCCTTAAAATTGTGAACATCTAAGAGATAGGAAAACAATTATTTTTGTTTCTCTTTCATTAATTTTGTTATCATATTTTAAAAAGTAATAATTTAGATTTTTAGAATAGAGATTAGATTTTTTTAAGTCTGTTTTGCTTACTCTCGTTCTCAAGTGCATAACTGTTTCGGTAATCCGGCAGATATCGGACTAGAGCACTGCCGGATTACCAACCTCCCCCCCACTTGTTACTGAAAAATTACCATTAATAACGTATTTAAATAGACAAATTTATGCATTATTGAATAAAATTTAATGCAGTGAAGTGAAGTGTCAACACAAGAAATAGCAAAAATTCAAAACATTTACAGATTTATCTTATATTATTTCCTTGAAGTAAAATGCACAAAGTAATTTTTCTATGACTTGTCAGCCGGTGTAAAAACGCCGCATTTAATAACAGAGCCGGTTAGGTGATGTGCCAGATTTTAGAGGGAGTACTGTACTTTTAATATACATCGACTGTCCTTATAAATATGAGAATGAATGTGACAATGTCAGCTTTTTCGTATATAAATCAAAGTTTTCCTTTTGCATGAAGGGGATCAGTCAAGTTTTATCATAACTATAATTAAAATGTTTTAAATTTCATGAAATTATTTGACATCTTTTATGAAGCCTTCAAATTCCTAGCATATCACCATCTTTTGGTCAATTGTTTATTCTTTAAGAATTGACCTCCGGATGATGTTCAAATAAGATTTAAACATCACGAATTAATAGAACAACAATGTCGGTAAAGTGTGATATTTATTATCTAAAACAAAATTAAGCGCTAAATTCGGAAATACTTGAAAAATGTAGGTGATTTTCTTGTCCTTGAAACAATTATCTTTATTTTTAATTAAACATTTATTCACTTTCTTACCACAAGATTACTTTGCATAGAACTTCAGATTCTTGTATTAATATTCAGCAATCTTGTGTTTTAAATTATGTTCAACAATGATTTTTAGAGAATTTTTAATATTCTGAATATTTCTATTAAAGGGCATAATTGTTTTTGATTCTTCATTATGTACTTACCAAAACAGTTTCAAGTACCAGAAGAGCCATTGATGACTTTTGATATCCAACTGTTTCGAGTAAATAGCCTCCAACTGAAGGTCCCATAAAAGCCCTGAAAACATGGAACAATCAATGAAACTTACGTATATTTGCTTATCAGCTTCATTTCTCAAAGAGAAAATAATAAAATTTTAATCGCATTCCATGCTAGAGTTAGGTGAATATAAATTACATTTTTAAATCCTGCATACAAACTGTGCTTTGAAATTATCTTCATTGGAGAAAATTTAAATCTTACAAAGATTCGAATTTCTATAGTTTTTTTTTTTTTTTTTTTTTTTTGTAGTTTTTCTAAAACTACACAATCCAGAGAAGAGTTATTTAAAAATCAGCACAGTTAAAAAAAAAAAAAAAAAAAAGGGATAATAAGTGAAATTCGATAAAGTTTATTTTTATTTTATTATATAACTTAAAGATATTTATTCCGAAGTAGGATTGATAGTATGCAATATGTGTTATATACAAAGTTTGAAAATAGGATATATAGAAAACACATTAGGCATAGCAGAAAATAATTTCTTATAACATTACCTTAAGATTATAATTATAGCAAAGATCCGAGAAAAAAATTAATATAAAAACAATCATAATCATTCATTAAAAAATTATTTTTAATGATAAATCTATCATACAAAAATATATTTATACTAAAAATCTTATTTCGTGTTTTGAAAATGTATACTTAAAAAAATCGCCAAATGTACAAACTTGTTTTTACACATATGGTTTATCTTTTTAATAAATGCAGTTCAAGCAACCATCAAATGGGGAATACCTCTAAAATTTACATATATATAACAGGTCAACTGAAAAGTCCCCGGCCTGACACATAGATGGCGATACTAGAATTAAATCCATATGTTTTTTAGTTAACCCTAACCCTCAAAAGATGCTAGTATAAATTTGACAGCTGTCAGATCATTAGTTTGTGAATTATAGCATTTTGAGTGAAGCAACTTTTGTTATTGCGAAAAAAAGGGATAAAAAGGAATTTCGCGTGTTGAAAAAATATTGCTTTTTGAAGGGAAAAAATACAGTTGAAGCAAAAACTTGGCTTGATGCCGAGTTTCCGGACACTGCCCCAGGAAAATCAACCATCAAGGATTGGTATGCTAAGTTTAGACGTGGTGAAATGAGCACCGAAGACGGTGAACGCAGTGGACGCCCCAAAGAGGTTGTTACCGACGAAAACATTAAAAAAATCCACAAAATGATTTTGAATGACCGTCAATTGAAATTGAATGAAATAGCAGACACTCTAAAGATATCAACTGAACGTGTACATCGTATCATTCACGAATATTTGGGTATGAGAAAGCTCTGTGCAAAGTGGGTGCCGCGCGAGCTCACTTTTGACCAAAAACAACGACGAGTTGATGATTCGGAGCAGTGTTTGAAGATGATCAAGCGTAATAAACCCGAGTTTTTGCGTGGATATGTGACAATGGATGAAACATGGCTCCATCATTTCACTCCGAAGTCCAATCGACAGTCATCCGAGTGGACTGCACACGATTAACCCGCTCCAAAGCGTGGGAAAACGCAACAGTCGGCTGGGAAGGTTATGGCGTCTGTATTTTGGCATGCGCATGGAATAATTTTCATTGACTACCTTGAAAAAGGAAGGACCATCAACAGCGACGATTACATAGCGTTATTGGACCGTTTGAAGGACGAAAACGCCGAAAAACGGCCGCATTTGAAGAAAAAGAAAATGCTGCTTCACCAAGACAATGCACGTGTCACAAGTCAGTGAAAACGATGGCAAAAATCCATGAATTGGGCTTCGAATGGCTTCCTCATCCACCGTATTCTCTAGATCTGGCCCCCAGCGACTATTTCCTGTTCTCAGATCTCAAAAGAATGCTCGCTGGGAAGAAATTTTCGTCGAATGAAGAGGTGATCGCCGAAACTGAGGCCTATTTTGAAGCAAAGGACAAATAGTACTACAAAAATGGTATCGAAAAGTTGGAGGGTCGCTATAATAAGTGTATCATCCTTGAAGGGAATTATGTTGAATAAAAAAAACTAATTTTGCCAAAAAAATGTGTTTTACTATGGTAGGCCGGGAACTTTTCAATTGACCTGTTATATATATGTGTGTGTGTGCGTGTGATAATATATATATATATACATATATATATATATATATATACACACAATACTTACAACAATACAAAGCCTTCGAATATAACTACGACTGGATATTCAAATTTCACCGCGTCGATGTTTGCAAAACGTACTGGAATTTTGAAAGTAATTGGTGATGTTCAAGTCTATCTTATTTCCGGTCACATTAATATATCCTACACTTCATTCTTTCAGATATTGTTTTAAAAGAACTCGGAATGAAATTTAGAGGATGCTCTCAACTTCCTTCTTGGTTAAATAGATAAATCGTGCAGATCATCAAGACATTGGATTCCTGTGTAAAAAACGTAAGTAGCCGCAAGTTTTATTTTAAAATGTGAAGAAATTTAATTCTTAAGTAAAAAAAACAAGTTATTGATATAGAATTAAATTATAAAGCTGGGTTTACTAGAGTTCATAATTATGCAAAAAATTATAGTTATATAGCAGTAGTATAATAGCATTAAAATCAATGTTAAACTTCTAATAAGAATTTAAGTACTTTAAAATTAAGACTATTTTTATTCAAATATAAGTTATTCGTTAATTTACAATGGATTATAATTAGATAATCATAACGAAGATAATGGTTACTTTTCTGACTCTGTTGAGTTTTTCTCCTTGTTCACTGATCATTTTTGTATCGTTCGTCGTTTTCTGTTATCGTTTTGAATAAAAACTGTAATAATTTAAATTTCATATTATTTAATTGTATTAATTTACCAAAATGACCCTTGAAAATAAACGAAAACGCAAGTATGCCGATGAAAAAAGAATTTTTAAAGAAGAATGGGAAGACTTCGCTTTCACAGAGAAAAATGGTAAAGCTGTGTGCCTAATTTGTAATTCAACAGTCAATAATTTTAAGATAGGGAATTACTAATGTCATTATGAACAATTACTCCCCGAAATTACATCGCAATATCCCGTAAAATCTGAGTTGCGAATTAAAAAATTACAATCGTTAAAATCTTCAATTTATAATCAAGGCAATTTCAAGTCAAAATTTACTGAAAATAATTAAACCGTAACAGAAGTTAATTTTAAAATAGCGCGGAACATCACGAACAAAGCGACCATATACTGATGGGTTTTTATTAAATAAAATGTTATTTGATACCAGTTAAGAATTTGGATCCCAATTATTAGAATCTTTTAAAATTAATAAGTGACATTTCTGTTACACGCCGAATCTCAGGAATAATAGAAAAGATTTATTATCTCAATTGTATGAAGATACAAATAATAAGGCAGCTTTTAGTATAGCACTTGTAAATCAACCGATATTACTAATCAACCTCAAATAGAAGTTTTTATTCGAATAGTGTTTGAAGATAGAGTAACGCCAGAAGAATTATCAGATATACTGCTCGTGGAGTAGATATAAAAGAAGCTTTTGATGACTCCTTTTAAAACTCCCCCAATGATAAGTTAATAAGTGTAGCCACTTATGGAGCAGCAACGATGGTGTGCAGAAATGTAGGATTAATTGATATTTCGAAAAAGGTTGAAAGTATTCCGGGTTTATCCCAATCCATTTGTATTGTGCTTCGGGAACAACTTATTGCCAAAAACTTTAATTTTGAGCGCGTGTATACATCGTGCCATTAAAACTGAAAATTTTATTCGAGCCAATGCAAAAAACCACACCGTCAGTTTCAGAATTTCATCTACGAACTCGATTTAAATGAATAAATAAATGATTTATCGTTGTTGTGCGCAGGGAGGTAGTTATCAACGTATGATGTACTGAACAGATTTGTAGAGTTTTGTTGGATTGCCTTTTTAGATGGAAAAAAAAGCAGTCATATCGGCAATTAAATGATAAAGACTGGACTTATGATTAACGTTTTTCACTGATACAATGGAACAATAAAAAAAATTAAATTTGTCACTGCAAGGTAAAAAGAGAATGTATCAGAATTAAGTCAGAGCATTTTTAATTTTAGAAGAAAACTACAACTATTTCAAAAAGATGTATTAGAGCAGACATTCAGTCACTTTCTACTCTTAAAAAAGTCATTTCAGAGTCTGATATTTCTCCTGCAGTCTTCATTAACTATGAAACGAAATTGATTGGTTTGGTTGGTTTTATTAACGTCGCACTAAAAGAAACACGAGGGCTATTGGCGACGGACCTCGTAATTCTGAACTTCAGTCGAGTGAAGAGGACAACACCTGATCTCCCCTTTCCTAAAATCCACACCATGCCAACAGGAGGACTTTGGGCCTCGACTGATTTAACGTGCATGAGTCCCGGCTACACGGTGGGTCTTTGGCGGCCAAGGATCGAACCCGCGACTGAACGAAAACCACCGGTCGCTAGTCCTGGACTATGACCACTAAGCTACTGCGACCATAAAACGAAATTGGAAAACCTGCTAAGCGTTTTTAACGAATGATTTGAAGATTTAGTATCATAATTATCAGCAACTGTAATTTTATTAAATTGGTTTTAAATCAATGTGATTAACAATAGTTTTACAATGGATAAATGTTTACTTCTTGAAACGGCAGCAGAAGAATCAAATTAATAAACTTGCCAGATCAAGATCTCCAAACGTTCTATAAATTGACTAAGTTGATTAATGAATTTTGGAAATGTGTACCAAAAATTAAGTACAAAATTTTAAAAAATGTAGCATATCGTTTACTGTCTATTCTTAGATCGATACACTTGTATAATGTTGAAGCATTGTTCTCTACAATGAAATTTATTAAAGAAGTTATTTTCAAAGTTTTCAACCAGCATCTATAAGAATTAATAAAAAATTCAATTTCTAATTATTATCAACCTGATTATAAAAATTCAATTTCTATATTACAAATTCATTTATCTTGTAGTAGCGAAGAATAAACAAATTTTTTTTTATAAATATGTAAAAATTATCAAAATAAATACATTATAATTCTGAATTTTTTTTTTTACCAAGAACTTCAGGCGCGGATCCCTAGATTTTCAGGTAGATGTATATGGCTCTTACTACAAAAAGTCTGACCCCCCCTGCTTTATAAGATAGCCTTTGCAGGGAAGTGTCCTCTCATGTTCGTAAATATGCTAATTTGATTAACAATAGTGATTTTATTAAAATTAATAATAGTGATAGAGAAATAACTAATATAATTAAAGCCTAATGGAAACGAATAGATTATGCAATGCATATAGTTAAATTTCCTCATATTCTTAACTCCTGAATTTCATAAAATACTGATAAAATTTAGAGCTGTAACTCATGTTTTCAAAGCGAAAGTAGGTAAAATTTTACAAAGGTTTTTATGAAATACTACAGATAGTTTGGATGAGACCGTTATCATTAAAAATAGTTATGAAATTATTGATTGTATGAAAGATAAAAAGATTTACTATATTTATAGATATGATTTTGAAGATTTGCTTAATTCTATAGGGACTAAAGATTTAATTGATGTTATTTTAGATAGCTTTAAAGTATTAAGAATTTACAGTTCGATTTCTTATGAAAAATTTCTTATTAATCTAGTCTTAAGAGAAAATTATATTGATTATAATGGTAAGAATCTTAAGCAAATTAAAGATATATACCTCGAGGTGGTCCAGTTAGTAGTAGTCTTGTTAATATTAATTTGCATTTTTATGAATACAAATTTTTAGAAAATAAAAACTTCAAGGTTCTTAGATATAATGACGATCGCATAATTTTTCTCCTCAACAGATCTCCAAAGACAGTTCCGCTAGATTCAGGCCGAATCTCCAACGTATTCACTCTGCCACGATTCCCCGATTTGTCTACAAAGCTAACTCCACAGACAATTGTTTCAGTAAACAGACCGATTTTACCTCAGACTCGCTTGTTCGACTGCAGTCGTTGCGTATTTATACCTTTCCGGCGAGGCATGACGTCACATAGGAAATTCACGAAAAGTCTGTAACTTTCTTCCCGTTCGATTTTTCGTCTTGGTTCCAGTGCCTTCGGGTACTTTCCATGTGTCGCCAAAGTTGCCAAATCCGTCGCCAAGGTGTAGGGATCATTATTTAAATTCTCTTTTGATATCTGGTGACACCACTGAAAATCTCCTTCTTCCTTTATGAGAGAAACGTAGCAGGGAAACATCAGCTCATGTTTGTAACTATATATATATATATATGCAACTTCTCTTAAAATATGGAATGGGTCAAGACATGTAATTATTTTTAAAATTATTTGAAAATAGTGCAAACTTTAGAATGGGTTATATTTTTGTTAGGACTTCTTCCCATGATTTTAATGAATTAATTGCAAGAAAAGATAAAGCGAAAGCCTTATCCTCCCCAAAGATAAATTAAGTCTCAATCACACAAAATATGAGTCATTTGGTCAAAATAAGAATCAAGGTGATAGGAAAATGCCCGGACCAACTAGTCATTATAACGATTGTACACATGATGACTTAGTCAATCAGAACAGCAAACGTATAGAAAACTCTGAACTGAAGGAAGATAAGGAACAGTTATGACCATTATTGTTGGTCGAGACTATTTCGACAGGAAAGGAATATTATCCCATTATTTTTCCCAAGCGTTTCTGACACTGGATCGATTGCATCAATAATTCCGCCAAAGTTTTCGCCCCTATTTAGTCTCAGAGAAAAACCTTCCAAAGGATACCAACCTCCAATTCGTCAAACTTCTGGGTTCATTTTGAATTATTTAAATATTGAGATCACGATGAAGATAGGAGAAGTTGTAAAAGGGTTGCGGAAATTTCAGTTAGTAATACTAATATCCCATTCCGTTTACTTTCTTTGAAGGATATGAATACTTTCCAGTTACAATTAGATATTCTTAATTGCCATGTCATGCAATGTGAAAAAACTTTAAGTTACAAAAATTCTAAATTAAATCTGTCTTCAGTCTCTTTAGGTCTGTTTAAAAGCAACACAAATATATGTGAAAGATTGTATGAAGAAAGATTTGGAACTTCGAATAGAGGGGCTTGGATGTCACCATCTAGCTCGGAAAAACGCACTGTGTTTGGGGAGGAAAATATAATACGGGTACCAGCATTAGGTTTACCTTAAGCCACTCAACACAGGGCTAGACGCCTGGCGTGGTGTCATCGTCATCGTACTTGTACTCTCATATGGCATCGGGTATTGTTCACGGATGAATTTCGTTTCTGTATGTGGAGGAGTAACGGCCTCGACGGGTATGGCGGCGACACGGAGAACGCTACGAACCAACCCATTTCACCGAGCGTCACAGAATTTGGGGTGGCAAATTTTTTCATTACATTACGTTTCTGGTACACATTGACAGCGAACCGCTACGGTGGAGTTGTTGTGGAGCCTGTTGTTCTGCCCTTGTTGCAGGCCGCACCCAACACGGTATTCCAGCAAGACAATACCAGGCCGCATGTCTCTCTGAGAATTCTTAACAGCCTGACTGGATTTGACATCCTTCCCTGTCCAGCAAACTCTCCAGATCCGAGTCCCATCGAACACCTGTGGGATTTCATTCGTCGTGACATGAACCGAGGACCACTAGTGCTAACAGTGGAGGATCTGCGCATAACTGTGAATATGACTTGGCAACGGTTACCTCAAGCAACCATCAATGAACCAATTGATAGAATGCCTAGCTGGATTTAGGCCTGTAAACTGTTCGAGTTGGGCACATTAGATACTGAATAAATTATTTTATAATGATTTTATTAGTATATTTTTTTTAACAATTTGCATATCCACTTCACCATTGCCGCTCCTGAAAATTGCATGATGCTACGCGCAATGTTTCTTGGTGTTGCAATTTCACTTTTGAGGATTGTATATAGAATTTAAGCCTTATATAAGAAAACAAGTTTTATAATGAATGAAAATTTCCTCACATCTTTTTAACTCTGGAATTTCATGAATCTATTAAATTTAGAACTGTGACTAATGGTTTCAATATTAACATTATTGATGCTTTTTTATACAAAATACTGTAGATGGTTTTGATACGACTGTTATAATTAAAAATAGTTATGAAATTATTAATTATATAAATGATAAAGAATATTTATAGTTATGACATTGAATATTTGTTTAATTCTATAGATATAGAGGGTTTGATTTATATTATCATGGTTAATTTTAAAAATTAAAAGCTAATAGTTCTATATTTTATGAGAAATTAAATGTTTTTAAAATCTTGTTTAGAAAGGAAATTATATTAGGTGTAAAGATAAAAAGAAATCTGAGTAAAGGTATACCACGGGGTGGTCTTTCTAATATTAGTCTTGCTAATATTTTTTTACATTTCTATGAACGTAATTTTATGGGTAATAGCGATGAATTCACTATTGTCCAGATAAATTAGTGACCTTATAGTCTTACAAAATAATTTTGACTAAGATTTAAAAGAGATTTAACTTTTTATCTTTCTTATTTAAATTTGATTAAAACTAACAAGAATTACTTTAAAAATCGTTAATAATATTTTTGACAAGAGAGATAATTACTGGTTTCCTATTAATAATCCTCTTTTTGACTGCCATTTAAGCTTAAATATGTATAGAAATATGTTATATAATTATTTACTTAGAAATATCAAATTAATAATAATGACTCCAAATATCCAAAATAATTTAAATACTTTCTATACAACTTGTTCGGAAGCTGTTATTCCATTAGTTTTTTAAAAAGAAATTTAAAATGTAAAAATAATAAAGTAGATTAGTTTTTAAACTGTATTTTAGTTAATTTTTTTCAAATTATTTTATTTCCTTAATTATTACTATTATTACATTTTATTTTACAATTTTAATTTTTCCTTTTAAGAAGTTTTTATATTTTGTAATATTTGTATTTACAGTCAGATTTCATTTAGTTCTGACACTGTTCGGTGGATAGAGTTTCTATCTTTTGCCTTTTCAATTGCTGTATACAGCGAGTAATTTGTCCTTCATGCTTGCTAAATTTCTTCACGTGTGATCATGTAAGCTTATTTTATATCGATGTAGATAAAGTGTCATTAATATTATTTATATAGTTTAGTACATTATGTTTTCATATTTTGGGTTTATATGGGTTTGCTTAGTTGTCCTCTGCTTAAATGTTTATATACTGAATTTACTTGTTTTTTTTTTTTTTTTTTTTACTATTATTTCTGTTCAAATGTGCCTTTGGTTTTATAACCGTTTTATAATAATATAATTTGTTGATAAAGACAGTTTGGTCAATAATTTTGGAACAACCCAGCATATCAGTCTAAAGCCTGTCACAACATTAAATATAATATATTCTTTTTTTTTTTTTTGCTTTTCTTCAATAGTTAGTTTTTTCAGTTTCTTAATTTATCCATATCTCATGATAATTTTGATTGTTGTCAGTTTATTTTTTCGTTTAATTTGCTTCTGTTTAGAAATTTCTATAGTATATAATGTTTTTCTTTCATAGTTAAATTTGCTTAGTTATTTTTATTCTTTTTTTCTTGTTTTATCAGTATATTTATAAGGATTGATGCATATTTTTTACTCAATGGCACAATAAGGATTTCTTACGTATTGTTTTATTTTTTAATTATTCACATTACTTCATAACTGGTTTGTGATTAAAGTATTGCTTTTTCATTATACATAAATATAAAATTGTATATATATATAATATTATCAATTATACTCGTATATTTCAGTATGAAGGTAATAATTATTAAAAATTCTAGGCACAACTCCTCAATTCAGCTAGAATAGATTTATTTTTCTCCATCAGCGCAACCGTATTGAGAAAGTTAAGCATTTTTACCATTAAAAGTAGAATGTAATATCACATTTGAACGTTCATTAGATGCCCGGATAATTAACGTTCATGTGAATGTAGTCCTTTGGTGCAGTATTAGAAAGATAAATTCTAGTTTCATCTTTCACAATTGTTTCTTAGATCTGGGCTTGAACTGAATATAAGAAAAAGAAAAAGTAAATAAAGCAAGTTTTCATCCAACTGAAGTAGATGAAATAAATATTTTCCTTACCCTAGGGATTGAGAAGAAGCTATCATAGAAGATACAAGTCCGTAAGTACTTAAATCAGGGGGTAATCCTCTGTTCCTATTATGAAAAATATCTACATTAAAGAGAAAATACTAATATGATTAAAAAAACACATATTTACTAAGCATATTCTAAAATAAAGAAAAGGGTTAGAGTTATTATTTTCAAACTTTGCATATAATCTACTATTTTTAAAAACCTTCGTCTGGTACATGGAAAATATTTAAACATTTTCTAATACTGCGTTCACATAAAAATGTGATTATTACATTCTGAAATAATTTTTTTTATTTATCGGAGCAAGAAATAGTAGTTGGATTTCTTGACAAAAACCCGAAATTAAAAATGTTTGCAGCTATTATGAGAAGTATAATGCGGAACCTTGGTTAATATATTCCACCATTTCTAATGCTTCGTAGAGGGCTCTGGGAAGAGATCTTGAGACCCCCCCTCTCTACTCAGAAGAGTGGAGCAACGAGCACATGTATGCTGTATTGAATTCAAAGTTACCTTTAATAAATGTTCTGGAATGAAAGTCTGCAAGTGAATGATTTATTAGTTCTCTCTGATCTCCATTTGGGTTATTCTGTATAGTACTGCTCCACCGAGGTAGCATGAGATTCATCACTGCAAAAAGAGTAAGCAAATTTACTTTGAGCTACCGTGATCAATATTAGGTTGATATTGAAGCGTAAATCTACTTGCATTCATTTACAGATTATGAGATTGAATTGAAACAAACTGTGTAGAAGACCATAAAAATTCTTTTAGAAGGAATAATTTAAAATTTTCAAAACCTCTAGTCTCAAAAACAATGTTATCACTCAAAGAAACGACTTTTCAAATAGTTACGCTTAATGCTAACAACTATTCCATTTGGAAATTTAAAATGGGAATTGTATTTATTAAAGAAGATTTGTGTAATATCAAACGATCTGAACCAAGTGAAAATTTTAAAAAGAGAGCGAGGCAAGAGAGAACAATAAATAATCTCAAAATAGAAGATTCACAAATAATTCATATTAAATGTAAAACACCATCGAAAGCGATATGAAATAAGTTCAAATCTATCGCTGAAAGAAGTAACCTATCTAGCAAACTATTCCTACTAAGAAAGCGACAAAAATGTCCGAAACGGTAACATCATCGCTCAAATGCTTGAGTTCATTGATAAACTTGAAGTCGCAGGCGAAGAAATCAAAGACGACACATAGCGCTGCACTTTTGTTAGTTTCAATTCTTAAATCCTACGACACTTCAATGACAGCTCTAGAAGCCAGGACCAGAAGAGGAATTAACTCCGGAATTGATTAAAAACATATTGATAAATGAATATAATCGTCGTATGGGACGAGATACAAATCGAAACTTAGCGCATGCTTTCAAAACAAACAGAATAACATTTTAAAAGCGTGAACAAAAATGAAAAATTCTGCAAGAATTCCGATCACAAGTGAGATTTTTGCTATAAGAATGTCGAAACCAAATAAAGGTTCTCATTCCAAAAGGAAGTCATATCGCAAAAATAATACGAAAATTGAAGTCAAAATAGCTATAGAACATCCGTATGCACATATGCATATTCACGAAAAACAAAATATCCATAACGCATCAAAAATTAAAGTGTTCCAGAATAAAACTGCAAAACATTCTTTTATCTCGAATGATTATATAAGATGTAAATCAATTGTTTCTTCCTTTTTTTTTTCTTCGTTGACTCTGGTGCCAGCCAACACCTAATAAAAGACGTAAGCTTATTCTCGTTTCTAAATGAAACTGTATTCGATAAAAATTATCGTTGCAGATGGAAAAATTATTTCATCTCAAGGTATCGGCTTGGTTTGGTTGGTTTTATTAACGCCGCACTAGAAGCAACACGAGGGCTATTGGCGGCGGACCTCGTAATTTGGAGCCTCGGTCAAGTGACGAGGACGACACCTGAGCTAGCACCCTCTCTCCTAATATCGACACCACGCCAACGGTAGGACTTTGGGCCCCGAACAGATTTAACGTGCATCAGCCCCGGCTACACGGTGGGTCTTCAGTGGCATCAACGCTCGAACCCACAACTCAAGGTTTCGGAAAAATTTATTTCGAAACCAAAGCAAAAGACGGCATTCATCAAGTATGTTTGCAAAATGTGTATTATTACCACTGTTAGAGTGCAATATATTGTCTGAAAAAGAATTACTGAAAAGGGTTTCACAGTAAATTTCAGCAGTAATAGATGTGTAGTTAAAAAAATAGAATAGTTTATTATGAAGAATTTTTAAATAATAACAGTCTTTATGAGGTAATTTCATATGAAGACGAACTTGATTCGAAACTCGACTTTGTATTAATTATAAAAATCACAATTGCATCTACTTATGGCACAAGTGGACTCTTCAACATTAATTTTACTAGGCCCACACAACTTGTAAATAAAAATCTTTCTTCCTGCTGGTATTCAGTTAGATAATTGTCAACATGCAGGTATCCTGCATTAAAACAAACCGACATGATTGAATTGTGTGTGGATAGGTTTTATTAAAATCGTACTAGAAACAACATGAACAAACGGGCAGAATTTAGTTACTCTAAAGAAGCAAAGAATAGAACTGAACACCCACTAGATTTAGTAAATAGCGACCTCTGTGGACCGTTGCAAACGCAAAGCGTAAAGGGGAAATACTATTATCTTATTTTTGTAGAAGATTACTCTCGATACCCAATGATATATATGTTATATCAAAAAATAATCGTGCTTTCAAAATTGAAGGAATATGTTGTGATGACACGAAACAAGTTTGGAAGAACACTTAAAATTATTAGGAGGGATAATGGAGGAGAACACATTGAAAAAGAAATGGAAGAATTTCTGAAGGATCAAGAAAATCATTCTCCAACTAACTGTACCATATTCACCAGAAAAGAAAAAAAAAAAAAAAAAAAAAAAAAAAAAACCGGAATCTTAGACAGAAGAATTTTAGCTTAATTGAGATGACAAGATGTCTCTTATCTGAAGCAAATCTCCCTCAAAGATTTTGGGCTGAAGCAGTCATGTTGGTAACAGATTGCTTACAAAACACAATAGGAAAACATCATTTGAGTTATGGACTGGTCGGAAACCTGATGCCTAACATATGAGCATTTGGATCAAGAGCCTTCGCATACGTCCATAAAAGCAAAAGAGGAAAATTGGATGCATAAGGTATTGGAGGGATTCTGAATGATTATGACTAAAGAAATAAGGATTACAGAATCTACATATCGGATCATCAAGTAATTATTAGCATAACAGTAAGATTCATAGAAGATAACCAAAAAGAAAATAATATAACAACCATGCCTCTTCTATCAACAGAAAAAATTAACATCCAGAAGATCCTTTTGATGAACAAGGTGACATCTGAAAACTTGAATCCATGGAATTACTCCAGCCGTTCAAATAAAGAAAAACTTCTTGAAAGACTTAGTTACCTGGCTAATGAAAACAAAAACGTTCCTGAAAATTATAAAGAAGCTCTTAGTAGCAGTGAAAATATTAAGTGGTTAGAAGCTATAGAAGAGGGAATGAAATCTCTTTAGAAGGATCATACAGAGGATCTCGTAGAATTACTAAAAAGATTATATAGATGCAAAACCTATAGATTTCTCGTAGAAATCTATATCTTACAAAAAGACCTTTGAAATAAAATTGGATCAAAAAGGAAATATTGTTCAACATAAGGCGAGACATGTAGCCAAAGGATATAACCAGCAGTTCGGGACTGTATATGAGGAATCTTTCTCTCCAGATGCGAAGCACATCGCCATAAGGACCTTTCTGACATCAACTGTACGATGCATGAGTAACATGTCGATATAAAAACAATATTTCTCCACGGGATCTTCATGAAGATATTTACATGCAACAACCAGAAGGATATATCGAAGAACAAAAGATCTAAAAATTTAAGAAGTCCTTATGCGGCCTCAAACAAGCAGCTAACGCTTGAAATTAAAAGATAGCTGAAGCTCTACAACATAGTATGGCTGATGACAGTTTATTTACAAAAGGGTAAAACCGTAATTCTCTGATTCGATGATTTTAAGTTGTGATAAAAACAAAATAAACGAAACAGTGAAAATTCTCTAAGAAAGGTTCGAGGACTAAGGAAAAGTAAGGACTTTGAATCAATATCCAAAGAGAATCAGATGGAAATTTTTAAATTAACTAAAGAATAAAAATAGAAAACCTAATGAAAAAGATCAGCGTGAAGGATCACAAGCCAACTTATATCCCAACGGGTACATCCTACTCAAAATTGAACATAGTACTGATAACTTCAAAGACAACTTTGAATAGAGACAATCTATTGAAGCTCTTCTGTCTCACACACACTGATTCCTCTTCACACACTTCTGATCACAATCTCAAGATCAGATGTAGCTCGAGCAGTGAATAAACTTCGCAGAAAAGAAAAATGAAAACCAATGGAAATGGACTGGGCAGCATTCAAGAAACTGATTATGTACTTAAAAATAACCAAGGGCATTCATTTTGTTATCAACAGCATCAGTCTTAATAATCCAACGCCGATTGGGCAAGTTATACTTCTACTAGAATCTCAATTAGTGGAAGTGTCTTTCTTATCGGGAACAATCCCATTTCCTGGTTTTCCAAAGGACAGAATTTCATCGCGCTCTCTTCCTGCGAATCAGAGTGCATCGTTGTAGCCAAAGCAGCACAAAATATCCTGTGTCTGATATTTCTCTTGAAACACATTACACTGTTCGAGGATAACAAGTCGTGTATTATTCTTGCACAATCTCCAAAAAGTGATTCAATAACCAAACATATCGGTGTCAAGTACCACTATCTTTAGACACTTGCATTTCAATGGTTTTATTTTGTTTTATTAACGTCGCATTAAAAGCAACTCGAAGGCTATTGGTGACGGACTTCGTAATTTTGAACCTCTGTCAAGTGACGAGGAGGACACCTGAGCTGCCCCCCCTTCTCCTAACTTCCTCACCCTGCCAACGGGAGGACTTTGGGCCCCGGCAGCATTTTAATTGAATAATCCAGCTTGAATATTGTGGGAGTTAATTTTTTGCAGATATGCAACCTCTTTTCAGGCCACAATTTCAAAACTTAAGGAAAAAATTAAATGTATTTTAGAACTGCTAGAGTAAGGTTAACCTATATTTATATAATCCAGCACTTTTAATTCTTCTTCATAGATGGCACTGTGAAGAGATTTTGAGAGCGTAAATAGCGCAACATTTCTTTTTTCCCCCCTTTCTACTCTTCATTGAGTGCATACATGTTGAATTGATGCATCTAATCCATAGTTAATTTTAATAAAATAATCTATCGAATAAAAGTCTGCAAGTGATTTTTCATTAGTTCTCTCTGATCTCCATTTGAATTATTCCATATAACACATCGATCAATAACTCCCGAGACTAACCCAGAGATGGCGCTCGTAGTAAACCAGTAACCAGGTCTTTCTAGAGTACTAACCTTTGCTTGAAACGTGTCAAAATTTTAAGTCGATCGGACCAGGAAAAAGGTTTTTTCCAAGTGGGTGCCGCGATTGCTTTCGATGGAACAAAAACAGCAACGAGTCGATGATTCAGAAAGCTGTTTATCGCTATTTACTCGCAACAAAAAAGATTTCTTGCGTCGTTACGTGACCATGGACGAAACATGGATACATCACTACACTCCAGAGTCGAAGCGGCAGT
>BMAW01112262.1:138685-164808 GCA_019974015.1 Nephila pilipes
AAAAGGTGATTAACAAAAGGTGTTATGTTGATGAATAAAAAAAAAAAATTGCAAAAAAAATGTTGTTTTCAATTTTAGACTCGGGAGTTATTGATCGATGTGTTAGTACTGCGCCATCAATGGAGATTCCTCACAGCAGTAAGAGTAAGCAAATTTAATTTATGCTACCACGATCAACACTAGGTTGATATGGCTGAGCAAATCTACTTGCATAAACGAACAGATTTTTTTGCACCTTTGAATTAATCTAAAAGGCAAAACTACTGATAATATTTTAAAACAATTTTAAAAATCTGAACTTGTTTAAAAAAATTTATTTTTATTTTTAAACGCTACATTTGTTTATTTTATAAGTATTGAAAAAATAATGAAGAAAAATTCCTTTCCTAGTTTTTAAAAAATTTCTATTTCAAAAAACTGTTACATTTTATTTGTCTGGTATACATTAATAGAGTCATTTCCTCATACACAGCGAGTATAAATATTCTATCATATACTATATTCATAAAAATAGATTACGCTACCCGATAAAATAAATTGAAATTTGAGTAGTCAAAAATGGGGATTATACTGTCTTTTATATTCCTAACAATAAAATCTTAATTTCTTTTCAATTTTTATAGGAAAATAGTTTTTGATGAAATGTGAATATTTTTGTAAGAAAGCGAAACAGTAATGGAACACTAATAAAACACCATAAAATAACTATCTCAAAAGGATCCAATAAAAATAAACTATTGAAGTTAAGCATGAACACTTACATTGTATCTTGAAGACATCCGGTGAAAGCACATACCAATTTAGCCCCGAGTCCTAGTCCCATTAAAAACAAGGAAATAATAACAATCCAAATGGCTCTAAGAGAGAAAAAAAAGTTTACTTCATTCAAATGTAGAGCACTTTATATATATATATATATATATATATATATATATCGCATGTGTCTCCTGTATCAATACTCAACCAATTAGATCACTTCATTAATGAAACTGAATATTTTACAAATCTATATTATATCGAGCAAATTCACTGTGAACGAAAAAAACGGCAACGGCGAAAAGAATGAAATAAGTGTAAAATAACTGGCAATAATTATAATTTGAATTGAAATTTTTGAAATATTTAACAACATTTTATTTTTCTTTTCCCTGGCACTTAAATATATCTTCTGATTCGATCTTCAAAACTTTTTGATTAATTTAATATTCCTGAATTTGCGAAACAGCTTGACATTCACACAAAATGAACTAAAAGATAAAAAGTTATATTTTTATTTAAATAATTAAATAAAAAACTACTACTCTCTCTCCCCTTGAAAGAGAAAACCTCGGTTTGAGGAGATCAGAATAATGATTGATAGAAGTGAGAAATAAATGCAACTAAACTCATTTCGAGCATAACCTTAAGTCTGATCTCGATGTATTCCTCGGCAAATCCCTATTAGCTGCTACAAGAAGTACAATTCATCTCTCCTGCTCTGAGTGTTAATTTCTTTCTCTGTTTGACTTTATCTAAAAATGTTATCATATATATAGTTGGAAAAGATTATTTACTTCAGTTTACGCTATATGAGTGGAACTTATGGAACAGAAAATAAAATCATATAAAGTGAAGTAAAAAAAAAAAAACTTTTCTGGTCTACTACATCATAACTAAACATTTTTGTGCTGTATTCAGATAATACGAGGGTTGTTCAATAAGTCTTTAAAAATCCCAGAGTTGATTGCTCCTAGCATCGAAAGTAGTTTGATTTTAGTTAGTATCATGGCTCACTAGACAACTGTCTGAATCTCAATTATTTCCATCATGTGGTTTTATTTTTATTGTCAATTCAAGCAAGAAACTTATGTTTGCTTAAGAAAAATGGGGGAAAGTGTGTTTCGAGCGATGATTAAAAACTTAGATTTAAAAGGCTGAACACCCCGAAAGAGATCAAAGCTGAATTGGATCAAGTTCATGGCACATCTGCTGCTGTATTTGCAACTGTTTACAATTGGGTAGATGAGCTGAAACATAGCCGTACATCCAGAAAAGATCATCGTCACTCTGGACGGCAAGTAGAAGTGACTGCTCCAGGAATGATTGACAAAATCCAATAAATGGTTTTGAGCGGCCGTCGAATCAAAGTGGTCGAAATAGTTGAGGCCACTGGCATATCGCAAGGTAAATTATTTTCAATTTTGTGCAAAAACTGAGTGTGAAAAAAATATCGGCAAGATGGGTGCAACGTTTGCTCTCCGTGGAAAATAAATGCAACGTGTGGTCAACTTCGGGGCTATTTTGGCACTTTTCCGTTCTGATCCTGACGAGTTTCATCGGCGAAACATAACTTTGAACAAAACATGGATACACTACTGCATTCGAGAGACAAAGGAACAGTCAAAACAGTGGGTTTTTGAAGGCGAACCAGCACCGAAGGAAGCAAAGACGGTGAAATCAGCTGGCAAGGTGATGGCCATGGGGTTTGGGGATGTACGTGTTATCATCTACACCGATTACTTGGAAAAAGTAAAACAACTGGAGAGTATTATGCTTCGTTATTGCACCGGTGGAGAGAAGAAATCAAGAGAAACAAACGTCCTTATTTGAAAAAATATCTTCTTCCATCAAGACAATGCACGGGTGCACATCCATACAGTATCGATGACCAAAATTATGGAATTAAAGTTCAAATTATTTCAACATCCACCGTATTCACCGGGCCCCCGTGACATTTTTTTTTTGATTTCCGAACTTTAAAAAATGGCTCGGTGGACAACGGTTCTCGTCGAATGTCGTCGCCCAAACAGATGTCTATTTTGAGGACCTTCCGATATCTTACTTTTTCGATGGCTTAAAAAAAGATGGAGAAACGCTTGGAAAAGTGTAGAGCTAAAAGGAGATTATGTTGAACATTTTTTAAAAAAATCTGCCTAAAATAATGTTTTTCTATTTTTTTTTTCTCGAAGGACTTATTGCACGACCCTTGTATATCATTATGAAGAATCGGTATTTATTTATTATTTTCTTATTGAGACAAATCAACGGTAAGGGAGACAACGACAACCCTCATATCTAAAAGAACTATTATTTTATTAATATCCTTAAGTGTTACTACAAATAATTTAATTTGGAAAAATCGTGAATTAGTAAAAGTTTTGAAACTAATCAGAAGATATATCATGATAAATAATTATCTTGAAATAGTATGCGTTTTTTAAAAACGGTTTTAGAGAAGAGAGAAGGCGTTTTTTCCCTTTAAATTGAAAGATTCGTAGAAAACAAGGCTATATATATTTTCTCTCTTCCTGATAATATTATTTCTTCCGTAATTAAAGCTTAAAGTGGAAAAAAGATTAATTTGTCTTACAGATATTAGTGCTGTTTAAAAAGGTTTTGGATTGATACTCCTTTTAATAAGTTTCCCTCAATTTTAACCTCGAATTCCTATCAGAAAAATATTTATTGAATAAAATGGCCTTTCGCAGGTGGTGCCATATGCGTGAATTGAAACAGAAATGCATAAAAATCAGCACTGATGGCATCTATTTATCCAATAATGTTCATTTGTGATCTGTACAAAACAGTTTGCCTGTCACCTGAATAAATTGAAACTAATGAGCAAGCAAAACAACGGATTTTAATTAGGAAAACTGTTGGAGGTGGATAGAGGGTCTGGCAAACACCCGCTGGGAGCAAATAACATTGACCTTGGATGTATCTTCCTCTGCTCCAGAATGACGTGAGGGTATATGTTGTTGTGTTGTTGGAAACAACATATACCCTCACGTCATTCTGAGGTTGTTGACCTCAGAATTTGTTGTTGTAAATTGTTGGGGGTTTACAACAACAAATTCTGGGTTTGCTGTTGTAAATATACCCAACAACAAACATATGTACACACTGATGTTGTGTACATATCACATCATCATTGTTGGGGGTGGGAAATATAAACATCAACCGTTTCTACCCAGCTGATCGATCAGCTGATTTTTCTCCCCCTTCTCTCCCTTCTCTCCTCGCCTCTTTTTTTCTCCCACGCATCTTTCTCTCCTCTTTTCAACTCATTCAATTCTACCTTGATCCTTTTTTCAAGCCCTGTTTCCATTGCCATGCCACTTTAGACGAAGCAAAAGCGGCTGTTTAGCCGTTGGATCTTCAAATCACGTAGACTACTCGATGTAACAAGACGAGTGTTAGTTTGAAGACCTTTTAGCATAGCTTTTCTGTTCGCTCAGAATGTTCGTGTCTTATTGAGGCAGATATGATACTCTGAATACTTTACTCACGTAGGCAATTTTAATTTTTTTTTAATTAGTTTATAAGATTATTGCACATTGTTATTTTATTTTTATCATTAGATATAATTTCAATTCATCTTCATAAATTTAGTAAGCAATGTATAGCTTATCTATTCACGAGGCTCTCGCTATATTCCAGTAAAAACAGAAGATGGTCTATACAGAAGATGTGCTGTTTGCAACACACGAAAAGATGTTCATCGTTTTCGATGGCTGTGCCATACCTGCAATGTACCAAGGCGCCTGCATGTAGTTGTCCTACCTGCTTTGAAAAGTTCCATAGTAAATAATTCTGCGAAATTTATTAATTACCATATTTATTTCCACAGCAAAATTAACTGCTACGCAAAATGTGGATGGATATTATCTTAGAATATATGGATAATTTGAATATATCTTTTAGTAAATACAGAGTGATAAAAGTACATATTGTACAGAAATTTTTCACTTAATTATTATTATTTTATTGCACATACATGTTGCATTTAATTTTCTTAAAAATTGTTAGATGAATGCATATTAATTTTTCATAAAAAATTGCATGATATAGTTTATTAATTTTGTCGTAACCTAAATGCGTTTTGCGCATGGTTGCTAGGATGTCTAGCCACCCTCTAGGAAAAAAACTCCTGATGTAAAATTTTTTTGTATGACCAAATAATGTTTACATGGATAAGGAATCATGTATTTTGGCAAAAAAAAATTGCATTTTAACTTCGCATCCGCAAAAGAGTTAACCATTCTGATATATCGATGTTGGAGAAAAATTATATTACAATTATGAGGAAAGTGAGTGTTCGTTGAATATAATCGAAAATAATGGGATACAAAAAGGAATCGAATATTATCCCGAATTGCGATATTAATGGCAAATTCAAATATTTGTTACATGTACACTGCTCAAAAAAGTAGAACACTTGTATTTTTCGATAAAAACCATACCTATTTATTATTTTCTTCCCAAAAATTTTGTCAGAAGCATACAACAAAATCAGAAAACAAGAAATTATAATAAATTTAAATTGAATATAAAACCAAAATATATTACTTATAAAATTAAAATTTTCTTCTGTTTGAAGAGTGTAAAAAAGTAAGACACTTCGCTTTTTCTAAAAAAAATCTGTAATATTAGAATGTCTTTTTCCGTTAGCTTTTATAACTTCAATCACCTGTTTTGACATAGAATCCTACAAAAATTGAATGCCAGTATGGCATATATCGTCCCAAACACGATTAAGAGCATTCTGAAAATCATTCATAGAGTGTTTAGTTCTGATCATTGAAACTGAAGAGTCTTTCTTTTTTAGCTATAATCTTTCATCACAAGAAGGGAGTTTTTAGCCTCTAGGTCTTCTGTTTGGTTTCGTTTGTACTGGGGTTTCTCAAAAAGCTTGAAATAGTCCAACGTTAAGCTTATGGGTAATGTCTCTGATGCTTTTTCTTTCATTTCTATAAGATATAGCTTGATCTTTTTGAAATTCCGATAAAGGTACTACTCTAAATATAAGAACGAAAAAATATGATTTATAAACCACGATACATAACTTTTTCTAATTAAAATCAACGAAATAGACCAAATTAATTTCAGAATTCACAAATATATCGAATGAAATAAACTTTTGCCGATTTCCTTCTACTGATTTTTACTGAGAAATGTATATATACTTGTTTTCGTATTAAATAAAGTATTAGGTATTTAATATTAGTCTTGAATTTAAAGGCCTGATATTTAAGGAAAACTCCAAAACAAGTTAATGTTCCAACTAAAAGAGGGTGTTAAAATTGTCAAGAAGAGAAGTGTCTTTCTACTTATTTACACTGTGTCAAAGGCATTACAGGAAAGCAAAATGAAATAGAAAAAATTAAACGCTGGCAGTTGATTTTGATGAATAATTTATGACATTAACAGATGATCAAATGTTTTTACTTCTTATTTTTTACGTTTAGTAAGAAATTTTTATTTTATTGTGAGCAATATAAAATTTTCGCGCGTTCTTAAAGCAGCTGAACTAAAAATAAATAACGGTCACTGAAAAAGAAAACTGTTGTGATTTATTTCTATTTCAAACATTTTTCTCAGAGATGAACTCAAATGTTTTAAGACAAAAATGCTATAAATTTCAACTAATTATGGGATAGCATCTCATGTTTGAAATTGTTGTTTGTCTTGGAAAATATATGGTTGTTCAACAAAGAGTAACAATAATGTATCTATATTACTAGTTTTCAGAATGAAATGATTAGAAATTTTACATGAAATTGGATTTAGTTTAGTTAAAAATACGTAAAAGATAATAAAATAATTTTCATCATTATAACTCTTGAATACTTAATGAGTTTTCAGTGATTGAAATTTAAAAAATCAACAAAAATCGTGACTTACGGTTCCTCTTTAATGAATGGTGCCGGGCCAATGAGAAGTAGAGAGAATATATTGATGCAACAACCTACTAAACTTAAAGTCAAGCTGTTGCACTGAAAGAAAAAAGTTCTCTCACAATGAGATAGGATATTTTTTTCATATTTTTATTTATTTGAAACATTTTAAAAAACTACAATGGAAATAAAAAGCAATAAGATTTTGAAGAAAAATTTGTTGCAAAATACTGGTCATTTTTCAGTGTTATCAAATAATTCAAATTGGAATTATTTTTTTGACACAAAAGTATATCAATATTAATATCTGCTTTACTGGTGTATAAAGAACAGCATATATGAGATTCATTTCTGTTAGAAGGAATCTTCTACTTGTAATGTGTTCCATATTTTGACTTCAATGCTATAATGACGTAACCTATAAGTTTAAAAAATTCCAATCTTATTAAATACTTTTTTTTTTCATTTCTAAGGTGTTTTAATGATTTTTAATCATACGCGGTACAAACTTCGTAATTTAATATTTACATGGAATTATTTTTCTACCTAAAAAGTGTTATAAGCTGCCTTTACAACCTAACCTAAGACTACTTTCAAAATCAGAAAATATTCATATGAGATAAATAACATTTTAACGCGAAAAGTTTAATGAATATGAAGAGGAAACAAGATAAATATCAGGCGTAGTTTTAAATATGCACGTAGTTATAAAAATACACTCAGAGATCATCTTTATATTTTAAAATTAATGGAACCAAAAAAAAGTACATGAGTTGAAATGCAATGCAGGACGGGAAAATGGGAAAAAAAATTAACACAGTTATTAAGGTTACTTTAGAAATTAGAGTATATTCTATAAATTCATTGATTCTATTCATAAAGCACTCAGGATCTGAGTCACTGATTCTTTTTTTCGAAACTGCCACAAAATTTGCTATTTTAAAAATAATTTTCGAAATTTATCTTCTTTTTTGAAAAAAAATTTCAAAAGAAATATATTTTCAATTAAGATCTAGGACAATTAAAAGGTTTTAAACAAGTTTTCTGAAAATAAATATTTATTTTTTTTTATTCCTTACTAAAACTTCAAAATGATTAATTTTTATTTCTATTTATATGCTTGAGTATACTGGTATTTTTAATGAAATTATGTCAAGAAATAGTAAATTAATTATGCATCATATTTTATAAATAAATTGTTATTGGAATCATGTTCTTAGTAGTAAGACATTAATTTTATAATATATATATATATATATATATATATATATATATATATATATATATATATATATATATATATATATATATATATATATATATGAGAGGCATTGCTTAAATTTCTGATTAGAGGATCCTTTTTTTAAGGAGAATTTAGAGTTTCTGTAATTATATTTTAGGTTCATTTCGAACCAATAAATTGTGTCAGTATATATTAACATATGATAACTTCCTTCATGAAAAGCAGAAAAGAATTTGAAAAAATAATGCCTGTAAATGGGATCAGTAGTTTAATGTCCTTCTTGCTGAGAATTTTATGTTGATGTGTAAAACATTAATTAGAAATATGGAATATTTGGTCTTAAAGTACATGGATCCTTAAATAATACATTATTTAATCGTAAATCATGAATTTGGTCTTCTTAGTCATAAATTAAGATTATATAATTTGATATTTAGTTATAAATGATAGTTAAATTATAGAAAAAACGACTCAGTAATTTTAAAGCTGCATTGAATTATATCCACTGTGTTGAGGTTGTTAAATAAGAAAAATATAAGGATTTTTTAAATGTTAATAAAAAAAAAATTTAAATGGTAAAGAGCAGTCTTACCTTTTTGTCACATAGCCAGCCCCAGAGTGGAGCCGTCATAGCATATACTGTTCCATTTAATGCAAACATCATTCCGAGCATTACACCAGAGAGATCAAACTAAAAGAATAGGTCCGACTTTTAAATTTTAACAGATATTTAAAATTCGGTATAAGTCATTGAAACAACACAATTTTTTTACTACGTCATCACAAATAATCCAAAAATGGTAACTTAGAATGCACGTAAACACTTCTTAAATTTTCTTAAGTTGAGTGAACCAATATGAAATAGATAAGAAAACTACAATTAATTTTTCATTTAAAGAGTTCAAATATGTTCCGAGCCTTCTTCTCTTCAGTGTATGAAAATTTCATCATTTCATATATTTTTCAAATAACGAGCAATCATAGTCAAACATTGCTGAGAATTTACAGATTACAATCCTTATTAATACGGTGTTAACTGATGCTGAACATTTGTTGTAACATTGTAAACTTAGTAGAATGCAAATAAAAGTCCTTATCGAATCCAATTCAGAACAAGATAGGTACGTCAGAAGATGATCTTGGGTTAAGATTGCTCAAATTTATTCCTTTCTGTGGTTATAATGTTGTCTAGGTTCAAACATGCACTTGAGCTCATTATTGACACAAAAAAAAACAAAATGTTAAATAGAAATTCATAAACCAAAGTAACATCACTAGAAAATTCCGTAACATAACAGCTCATTTAAATTTCATTTCTTAGTTTCTTATGGCTAACATTCCTGTAGGAAAATACTCAACTTTTTATTATTTAAAATTCAAATATACATTTACTTTTATAATACAATTTACTATTACAATACAATTTACTATTGCAATACAACAACTATTCTTCTCTTCATTCTTATGCCAAACTATATCTAAAGCTTTTAGAATGTGAAAGGTATAAGCTTCAAGCCTTTTTAAATACTTTAAACAAATAGATGGAATTTTCAATGCATAATATTTAGGAATTGATGAGAAATAAAGAGGAAAAGTGTAGCAATTTTATTTACTTTTCCAAATTGAGAAATCAAAAAATGAAAGAGTTCTTTGTGATTTACAGCATTTAATTCATTTTTTCAAAGCATTTTTTCGAATGTTGGTTCTTATTTAAAGATACAAACACAAGAAAATAATTCTTCACACCTCTCGTGATGGAAAATTACATCTCATACTTACTCGTCTTAAATGGGGTTCCAATGTCGTTTGATTGAATCCTATATAGTTAAACGAAGTGAAGACACTAAGAGAATACACCATAGTTCTAGGATGCAACCAAAATTTCAGCATATTTCCTTTTTTAGGAACTTTTGGATCATCTAAATTAAAAAGCAAAAATTATAAGGAACAGACAAAATAAGCATTATAATCAAAGACCATTAAATTATTATTAACTTTTATTTGAAATATCATGTCTACCAGCATATTCAAAAGTTCTAAACGAAAATTTTCTTCAAAAATTACATATTAATTTCATTCACACACACTGCTTTCTTCATTACATTGTAACTGTTTCACATCTTTAAAAAGTCTTAGGATTCTTTATAGAGAGTTGATACTTCGAAACCGCAAAAGGACAATTAAACTTTGTTTCATTTATCTTATAGTAATTTCTCTATAAGTTTCTTAGTCCAAGATTAATTGAAGTAGATAGTAAAGTCAAGTGAATGGAAAATCAGAATCAAATAATTTCGAAAATCTTTTTTGTATTTGAGTTGCACGCGTGATATATAACTATCACGCGAGAATGAATTAGGGATTCAGAATGGGTAACTCCTTATCCTCTGATCGTTTTTCCTTTTTCCACCCCTTTGCATCTCAAAAAACCATGGCCATAACTTTTCCGTAGTTCTCCCGAGCTTTCCCATTGTTTTGATTGTTGTTTGGTTTGCAATAGCACAATGATGAATTCAATTTCCATAGACGGTGATATCTCAGCACAAAAAGACGATGGAAACTTGTCGAGGTGCCAATCAAAATTGACCTATGAATCAGTGTCATATTAGTTTTGCCACCGCTTAACAATTAGTAACAAAGACTAGACTTAGAAACGCCATATGTATTTAAACACAGATGTTTTTTGAGTCTCTCGTACTTGTATCACTATATGAGATTTAATAATTTCATCAATCGATTGCAAATTATTTATTCGGTTAAAAATAATTCTCCCCTCGTCAGAAAGTAAACAGATGATTTTTTTTTGTTGCCATTATTAAAAAAATAGGTCCATTTTTGCTATTATGTATGCGTGTGATGGAAATAACCCCTAGTCGTAGAGATTCTAGCATATCGGGTCAAAATTGAGAGATATCTCTGGGATATTATTTTAAATAAATATGCTAATTAATATAAAAAAATTATATCCTTAAATTGAGAAGAGAAAGTTATTTTATAAAGTGATTAGAAATTTTTTTTTCAGATATCCCTCAGTACTTTGATAAATGATCAATATTTATAACATTCTAATTTGATGAAATCCTAATTTTAATTTTGATTATGACTTAAATGTTATTCACTAATTAGTGTAGAAAAATCCCATCTTACGAGTATAATTCTTAATATGTTTTTCCATCTAGAAGTGATCGTATCAGATTTCGATATCTCTGACGTAACAGTAGAAAAAATTCTTAAATGTGAATGGATGAATTTTAATCTAAAATGTCATGCCACTACCTTACTCATAATAATGTTTTCAGAGTTTATTTTCAATCATAACAAGTATATATAATATTATATCCTGCGTCTAATGACACTAAAACGTCATCTGCGCACAAATATTGTAGTTTCCCAATGCGCAGCGCAGGAATTTGTTAAATAGAAACATTTCTTCCACACCATCTAAACTATTTCTTTCTGTGCTATTTCGCACCTAAGCCTATCTAAAATTCAGATGCTCCTTGTGTAACATAATTTTTAGTTCTCAAAAACTGAGTTATTCACTGAATGAAGTCTAAAGGACAACTTGTTCGGATTTTACGATGAATTCGCTAGGGAATTGTTAAGAAAAAAACATTAAGTAGATTTTCAAAACACATAATAGAGAATAGAAATTTAAGCACAAAATAGTTTCGTAAATAACTTTTTCCATACCACTTTAGTTTTTTGTAATTATTGTTTAATTATTTAATAATTTAAAGATGCAATGGGAGATGACTTTTTGATGAGTGTACTAAATTTATGTAGACTATTGCGCTTGCTAAAGAGAGATTTTATATTAGGCTCCAACTTAGACAGCTTCAGTTTCAGATTTCCTTATTTGCAAAGGTAGTAGAATTAAAGTCTTTCATTTCTGTTCCATCCCGAAGTATCCATATCATTGCTCCTTTCAAATTGAATAAACTTTTAGCTGACTCATCTTTTTGTATTTCTCAAAGTTAGTATTGCTACTTCATTGAAACATAAGACACAAACATTAGCTACTTCATCCAGGTTGGTAAATCAATTTGTTTTCAATCAGAAAATCTGTCTTTTAAAAAAGAGGGCAGAATTTTAAGTCAACACCTAGTACAGCAATGTCACACATTTTGAGAGCTAATGAAATTTTTAAAATATTTTGTTATAAACATAATTTTGACATAATTTAATATATATACATATACACTTTAAAATAAAAAAAAAATAATAAATAAAAAAAAAAAACACTACGCACCAAGAAGGAGTTGTCCGATGGAGACAAAAATTGGCGGATAGGAAAATTATGTACAGAATAGAAAATGATTAAAATTTCAAAAAAATTTAATGATTTATTCCAGAGTTACAAAGTAACGAGCTCAATAAGGTGTTGGCCCACCTCTAGCTTGGATATAAGCTGCCTCACGGCGTGACATAGAGTGATAAAGCTCCCTGATGTGTGGATCCTGAGGTATTTCTTGTCAAATTTGCTCCAATTGTCAGGCTAGGTCATCAACATTCCCTGGTCCATGCAGTAGCCTTCTAATCCTATTCCAGACATGCTCGATCGGAGAGAGATCTGGCTGGCCAAGGAAGTGTTTGACAAGCTGGAAGATAGCTCATAGCAACAAATGCCATATGTGGTCTGGCATTATCTTGCTAAAAAATAAGGCCAGGGTACTGCCAAAGGTACGGTACCAAAACAGGTCTCAGAATGTCGTCGAGGCCTCTAATGACGACCTAATGATGTGTGCTGTGCCTCTAATGACGACCAAAGGGGTCCGGCTATCAAGGGAAATGGCGCCCCAGACCATAACTCCCGGTTGAGGGCCTGTGTGGAGTGCAATAGTGAAAGCAGGATCGGCACGCTGCCCTGGGCGTCTTCCATGATCGTCAGTTCGAAGCTGGATTCGTCGCCAAACACTATACATCCCCAGTCAGCATCGTTTCCCTTCGTGAGACTGGAGGGGGAGTCATGTGGCGGCTGCCTACGTCACCTTTTTGACTGCGGAGCTGCAAGATGACTTGAACAAAAGGAGGGAGTAACCTTTGTTCGCCACACTTGCTTCGCAGATTCCAGACCTGTGAAGGTCGCATTTTAAAGTTATTTTTAAGTTTGAAATAAATTGTTAGTTCCTGGTATCTTGTGTTTCTGTAGTCTTTTGCAGTTATTTAATTAGCCTACACCTTATGATCTGGAGACAGCCCCCATAAGCTGGGATTGGATGTTATGGGAGCAGGAAGGTTTTAGCAACACCACTGCCCCCATAATTCTAACCTGATCGAGCCAAGCACCACTGTAATCTGGCTAGACAGTGTGCAGACTTGAGGGGCAGGTGGCGTAGCGTAAGTTCGAGCGTAGATTTCGCTCTATCAGCCTTTTTTGAATGGTCATGATGGACACTCGTGTGCGGGTCGCGCGTCTGATGGTTGATAACGATGAATCCGACTCTGTGACAGCTGATCTGATAATCACTCTCTCCTCCCGATCTGCTGCGGCCCTAAGTCGACCGCTACCCTCATAACGCTGAAATTTGCCAATGTCCACCCATTATTGTCAGCACCTTCTAATGACCGCATTGCTTCGACCTATATGACTAGCAATTCTCCGATTTGCCCCACCTGCCTCTTTGAATCCAATGATCCAACCTCTTTCAGGCTTTGATAGTTGCTCGTAAGGAGCTCGAACCCTTCTGCGAGGCATTTTTTCAGTCGTTGAAAGCTATCTTAAATCGCAATGCAACAGAAAATTTGACCATCCGATTGAGAATCGCTTCTTAAATACACCTGTTGAGTGCGCAGTTCCGATGCGCTGCAGCTTCAGCTATTCAGTCATTGGACACCAAATTTAAATCAATTGCATGTTCGGTCCAAATGTCTTTGCATACGAAATTTCATTACAATCGGGGAACTCCTTCTTGGTACGTCGCTTTTTTGTTATAGGGTGTATATTCATATATATATATATATATATATATATATATATATATATATATATATACACTGGTGTTCAAAATTAAGAGAATTTTTCGATTTGGTCGATTATATCTAGAACTACTGAACAGATTTTAATGAAATTTTATTTGTACATAGGGTTGATATACAAATACAAAATAAATAAATAACCATTCAACAGTTATAATACACACGCATGATCATGGGTAACCCTTATCGGAGTCGCAAGGTATTAAACAGCAGTTGCAGAATAGAACAAAAAAATTGGTTAATAGGGGTATGGTCCCCTCTTACAGGTATACAGATCTCGCACCGTAATTTTATGTTGGAAATAAGGGTGTTTATGAGATCCTGTGCCAATTGATCCCACTCGTTCAGCAACTCTCTTTTCAGGTATTGGATGGTTCTCTGAGGGGGGTTGCAAATTGCCCTCTCCAGAGCGTCTCAGGCCTGCTCTATAGGATTAAAGTCTGGAGATCCGGCTCGCCAAATATCCAGCGAATATCCTCATAATAATAATATCCTCATAAAGAACGCATCAGCGTAAATGACGCACCTTGTTATATCGGGCGTGACATCCTCGCGAACGTCACAATCGCAAAATCCTGCCGTGAGGAATGACATATCAGTTAAAAAAACGCATGAAACGAAACTTTCACTCAGAAACAAATATTAACGGAGAAATGTTGAAAATGTGAGAGGTGGATATTAAATAACGAGACTGACGCTGCTACAGGAGAATTTCGCATGCACCAAAAGCCAGCGACTAACAGCTGTTTAGTGTGAAGCCTTCTCTTTTGAATGCAGTGCCTTTCGCTTCTGTAAGCAAACCCGTAGCCTTCGTTCGCATTAGAGTTTTTTTGGGTTTTTTTTGTTTTGTTTCGCCTAAAGAATAATAGTGCAACAATAGAGCAACGAATTGTTGTGAAATTTCACATGAAACTTGGAAAATTCCGCTACTGAAACTTATAATTTATTGAAAGAAGTATATGGCAACGCTTTTGACGTTGGAAAGACGTTGAAAATGATTCACTCCCAGGTCGCCCTTCCACGTCAAAAAAGGGTAACAATATTGAAAAAATTAGTAGTCTGGTTCGATCTGACTGGTTAAGTTTTAGTGTAATTGTTGAGACTGTAGGAATTGAGACAGAATCTGTGAGATACATTTTTCCACCGAGGCAATGTACTGGCTCATTCCACATTGTCTGTCAAGAAGTTTCTAGCCAAGTACAGCATCCCAATGCTGGACAATCCACCTTATTCCCCGGATGTGGAGCCATGCGACTTCTATCTGTTTTCTAAGGTGAGACCTAAATTAAAAGGAACAACATTTGATTCCGTTGAAGATGTGAAAGAGAACGCGTCCAGAAGGAGCCGACAGAAGAAGATATCCGGCATTGTTTGGAACAATGGAAAATTCGTATGGAGCGTTGTAGGGATAGAGGAGGGGTGTATATTGAAGGTGATAATCAGTCAACATGTATGGGATCAAAATAAAATATTTTACCGCGTCAGTCTCATTATTTAATAGCCCCACTTCGTATACTTACGTTCATGAATATACTTATGTTTACCCTCTAAAGTAATCCACCTTTGTAACATTCATATAATGTTATAAAAATTATCAAAACAACGAGATACTAAATTGAATGGTAGAAGAAAATTTTCAATGTTATTTTTGAAAACAAAAATAATTATGGTAAACTGTACATCGTATGAGGTTATCCAAATCTGATTCTTCACTATTTGAATCTAAAAGATTTAGCAAATCCTGATCGAAATTAGGATCTAAATAGTGAAAATATGCCAGATCGTCCTATTCATTATCATGCTTTACTGTCTCTTTTTCTGGGGATATGATTTCAACTTCTTTGAATTCTGTTATCATAGACGATATTTTCACAGATTTTCATACCCGTTTGGCAACTTTTTCATTAGATTCATTTTGTTGCTTTGGGTGTAATCATTTTATTCATCCACCACTGTCATTGCGTTCAGATTTCAAGGATTTATTAACCGACAAATCTCAAATGGATGAAAGATTTTTGTCAAGCAACTAGGAATTATTGGTAAAAGGTCGCAATTTTTGATACCTGTGTTTCCATGATGCTAGTAAATGAGAACGCATGGACCTTTTGATTGAATAAAAGATCTCCTCCGACAACTTGTAGCCGCTCACGCACCGTTATGTCATGCACTTTCATCCATTATCTTTTTTTTTTTTTGCACAAATAATTGTTTCATTAGAAAACTCTGCCTTTGGAACAGTTTTCCTTTTAAAAATGATCATCAGCTTAACTTTAACTTGTCACCGTTTGAGGCTAACACACATTTAAAAACTTGAAGCTCTTTCATGCCCCTAACGTAAGCACGGATACAGGTTTTGCTCCAGTTTCATCAACATTTCTGTTTTCAGGAAATTCAAAGGCTAATGGCTTTTCATCTATATTTGTTATCTATGATTGAAGAACATTTCCCTCGTTAAAAATATCAGTCATATATTTTAGAAAAGAATCTTATATCATGCTAATCCATTTATAATTGGTGCCGACTTCTGTTCTAGTATGCACAGAATTTTTTTTTCTTTTTATAAATCTGCTATACCAGCAAGGACCTCCTTTGAAATTGGAATTGTCCTTCCCTTACCTGGTTGCTCTCTTATTATATTTTTCAAGGTCATACTGTAGATTTGGCTACCTTATAGTACCACTTATTTTGGCTCGTTTCTGTTGTGGCATATTTTAGTTCTTTTTCAGTCTTTCTACGTCGAATGCATCACTTGTTCTCTTCAAATTTTCGAACTTCTGTTTTATTTCCAATTTTTTTAGCATGGGGAATAACACTAAGCTTAAAATTAGCGGTATGGCCTCTGTGCCGTTTAGGCGCCATTTTCAAAATTTCTGCTCTCGTCTTACTTTAAAACTATCCTATAAGTATTTATACCGAAGTTGATGGGATCTGTTGTTGTCTGGATGACAAGAAGAATCTATTCGTGTTGAAAGGAGAAGAAGAAAAACGTCGGAGTTCAATATTTCAACGCAGGGGGGAGTCATGTTCCCGTTTAGAAAGAACTTCGATCGATTATAGAATAGGGAGGATTGAGGAGATGATGGACTTCCAGGATTATTCATCAAGGGACAGAGAACAGAGGCTGTTCAAACTGATTTGAATGCTAATTTGAACGAGAAAAGAAAGCAATTGGTCCGGGATCTCGTTTAGGAACAATAAGGTGCGTAGGTCCATTTCAGAGAAGTAATATAAGGACAATAAAGCTTATAGAAAGTAGCTAGGTGGTCTTATATGTAGGTACAGCATAAAAGTGATCCAAGCTATATTGACATCTTATGGAATATTTTGTAGGTGCACGTAAGCGCCATATCAGTCGCACCTGCTGAAAGCTTAAGTTTTAAACACGTAAACGGCTTTTATTCCAAATATTACTGTAAAATAACTTTTAAGGGATATTGGATTTCAAATTACCGTGCACATAACTGGACTAAAATTGAACTATAAATTGCCAGTTGTTGTAGCAATGGAGTAACTAGGCAGAATCCCTTAACCTTTTGAATAAAAAAGGAGTGCGTCATAATTAAGGTTTCACATATTTTCTCTATATCAGCAAATAAGAAATTTAGGTTTAAATTTTATTTAAATGATTATATTATTCTTTTCAATTTTTTTTCGTTATCATATTTTTTCTATTTCAGAAGTTTTTTTTATTATTTTTTAATTATTATTTGATTATTAATTTTTACTATAACCGAATCTACATATTATTTTTTCGGGTTTTTTTTTACTTGGTTATTAATTATTTAAAAAATTAAACAATTTCTGACATTTTGCTCATTTTTTGTGAAAGCTAGGAGATGGGGCCAGTTTGATAGGTGGTGATTAGGGGGTAGAGTTATTTTTATTATTACACTACTCAAACAAATTAGGGGATAATATGGATTTAACGAAATTACGCAAATATTTCCTCTGATAACAACGTAATTCAAAACATCAATAGTCTAAAGTGTAGCAGTAAACAGAATTAGAAAACTCCATATACAAATCAACGTTCATGACGTCAACAATCAGAAAAAGGATATAAGTGCAGAAATCATGATTTCGTAGCAGCTGCTGTTTTTCGTTGTCTCAGTGGTGAAATGCAACCATTCGGCTGTTGTTTTGAGAAAGGGTGACTGAAAAATGTCATGACAACGTGATCTACCGGAATCCATGGCTTGGTGTATTATCAGGAGACTGGAATGCGGTCAAACACAAGGAACTGTAGCAAACGTTGTTGGAGTGACAAAAAGTCTCATTGTAAGACTATGGAATGGATTCTAAGAAACAAGGCATGTTTGACGTCGGCCAGGAAAAGGTCATCTACATGCTACCACAGCAAATAATGACCGATATATCCTGTTAACAGCTCGTCTCAAGACATGCAATCCGATATAGGTTTCATGCGGGTGGTCTGTTTGCTCGTAGGCCAATGATGTGTATTCCATTAACAACAAGACACTGTGCAGCCCGAAGAAAGTGGGCTGCTGTACACCAAGATTGGTTGCAAAGTGATTTGAGTCAAGTGCAGTTTACGGAAGAGTCCCGATTCAATTTAGAATGGGACACCAGACGTGTTTTGGTATGGTGAGAAAGGGGCACTCAAAATAACCCTATATTCGCTTAGGAAATATCACATTACAGATTAGGTGGTTTTAATGGTATGGGCTGGAATCGGCATAGGCGGACGTACTGATCTGCATATCATTCGGAATGACAATTTGACGGCTCAAAGGTATGCAGACGAGATCCTGAGACCCCTCGTCGTACCTTACGGTGAAGTTGTTGGAGATTCCTTTTTTTTAATGCAGGGTAATGTCAGACTTCATACAGTTTGTCTTGTGGAGAACTTTCTTAAAGCTGAAACAATACAGCGCATGGATTGGACATTATGCTCTCATGATCTTAATCTAATCAAGCATGTTTGGAACACACATAGACGATGCGTTGATGCAAGACCAAGGCCTCCTGTTACTGTCCAAGATTTGTAGGTCACACTTCGTAAAGAGTGGAACAGTAATCCTTAAAGTTTCATTGATAACTTCATCTCATCCATGCAAAAAAAGGTGTGCTGCAGTCTTTGCAGTTCGGGGAAACCACACACCGTATTGAACATCCTGTATCATTTCCAAACAATTGATTTTTTGTCAAATACATGTAACCAAATTGTTCCCCTGAAGCATCATTTATGTTCTTTATACCATTCCAAAGAATTAAAGCTCCCATGCAATTGGTTTTTTTTTCCTACTTTTTTTCTGTATTGCGTTTTGTTACACCTGTATTCTATATTTTATGCCCATGCATGGATATCGTGCAACGGTTTCTTCTCTTTTTCCTTGCTCTCTTAATTTTTTGATCAGTGTATATTGTTTAATTTATTGTAACTTCTTAGAGATTTGATTTTTTTTATTACTACCTGAAGTAATATTCAAATCTTCTCCTTCGACGAACACTTTATAGTCGTATCGGCACTTTTTAATATTAATCAGTCCTTTGACATTTTAGATACAGTTTATTCCTTCTCATAGTTCTTGTATTATTTCTAGAAGTTTTTCAAATCTGCTCTGTAGCCACTTCTCCTTAGCAATTGAGGAGCTCCTCCGATGTGCCGCAATCTTTTCAAATTGTTTCTGAAATCTTTCATTCGAATTTTATTCATTTATTGTTTGTTTGCACATAGTTCCTTCATTTTCCTTTTCTGCGGCTGTTTCTCTTCTGATAGGAGAACAGTACTTACGGATTCCTGCATAGTCTTGCATTCTGACAACTCCCCTACCTTCGTCGTTGGCGTGAAAAAGAAAGCTGTTTCTTGATGGGAAATTCTGAGTGACAGTCATTTTGTCCACCATTAGTTTTCTCTTTCCATGTCCCTCTGTCCTGGTCATAATTTTAATTAGAGTAACACTGGAGATATTCTTGGATTATTGCTTATTAATGAATTCCTATGCTTTTACAATCATATCCATAAATAAATTCAATATTCGTATGTAACGTCTTCCTCTCATTATTTAACTCAACGAACATCATAAAGCTTAATTAAATAGTTACTAAATTCACAATTTCCATTTGAAGAGACGTCAGAAAAATACAATTGCAGTTTTTTAAATTTCTTCGATGCTAGACCACTCTCTCTCAATAAACTCCCAACGCTCCTGTATCCTAATTCATAATTAAACTATAAATGTCTAGTTTACCAACATCCATTCGACACCCTTTACAATTTGCTCTAACCAGGGATCACTTCTAACATAATTTAATCACAGAAGATCACTTCAATTTCTAACTAAGAATCATCTACTGACTACAAACTATTCCCTTTCCCTTTCAATTCTATTTCACTTGTCCTCAAATTAATTCACTTCACTTCTTATATAGAATTAATCTGTGTAATCACCGTTTCATTTTGTTGGAAATGAGTTAGAAATTTAAGTATAAAATTAGATAGTAACCCAAAATATTAGTTTCGCGAATAGCCTAACTTTGCTACCTTATCGTTAGGCGCTTCAAACGTAGTTTTTGTCTTTGAATCTTCCTATATTTTTGTTGTACTGGCTCTTAAGGCTTTTCTTAAATTTCACATCAGTTATGGATCTAGAGAAAATTGACAGGGGGATAAAAGTCACGTTTGTGTCACTTGTTCTAACGTTATCTCTTCGCAATTTACCTTAAAAACGCGGATTTTAATATCCTATTCCTAAATAATATAATATTCTGGAGTAACAAAGCATTAACATAGAACCTAAACTTATACAACAGAGACACGATACTGACACGGTTGAGATTTCCTGTTCAGAAATGTTATTTCGTCTGTGCGTGAAATTATAACAAAGGACACCACTGTTTCATGAGTAATCCTTTCATTAATTACCTTTACTGCTCTTAGATGATTTGGGTTGATGAGGGAGGACAAAATTTTTTGTCTCCCAGAAGATTGTTAGTATCTGTTGCCTCAATCAAAACACAAAAGGAATTATAGGAATCTATCTGATAATTTTCTTTTAATGCTATGCTTTTTATACTTGTTCTTTCATTAGTTTTGATTTTGATCTTATTAGTTTTAATCTACACTTTCCTTACTTTATATATATATATATATTGATATACTGATAGTTAATTACATGATATTGAATTTACTTACTAACATCAGGAAGTATGAAGAATATGACAATAGCATCCACGATAACAACGGTACCCACTGCGTAGAAAGGTAATCCATAACCACCTAGCTAAAAAAGACGTAGCATGAAGTATTCAATAATTCTAAATAATAGAAACTGACACAATAATTTTGCAAAATATATAAATATTTGTCTGAATTTTGAGTTATATTCGTGCGTTTGTATCGTACAAAAGGTACTACAATTAAATATTTTCTCTTGAATTCATCTGCATTGAATACATAAATGTTAGCTTTTTCAAAATTACTCATTTTGTATGTCTCTATTTTCTCTGCTATGGTAATTTCTGATATTTATTTGTCACCAATTTTCTTCACACTTGGTTCGTTGATAAAAAACCATATGTACAATGAAATATCAAAATAGTAATAAATAAATATTGTTAGTTTTTTTAGATATTTTCTCTGGAAAATCACACTCGAAATTTTTCTATAAACTACAGCAAATAGTATTTTTTACTACATATTTCAACGCCCCTTTTTATACTTTTTCAGATATCATGTGTAACTCTGTATACAAAAAGCAGTAGTAATAGAAACGATTGTACTATTTTATTTAGAATTTTTTTATTTATGTTGCTCTGATATTCATTTAAATAGCACAAAATGATGATAGGGCTATTTCACTTGATATTATTCGAAATGACGTAGAAGAAGCTGATAATAAAATGGAAGATAAAATAAGAATAGTTTGCTTTCCAGTTGTACAGACTGATTTGTCTCATATTATTCCATATTCATTGCTCTTTAAATGAAGCTTTTATCGTATTCTTATAGAAACCAAGTTTTTGTTGTTTAATATTGTAAACTATATGCATAATACAAATTATTTAAGCCGCCTAAGCTCTCGAGAATAAAAGAATTATAAAAATGTTATTCTTCATGAACAATAAAGATATTCCCTATTGTTTTACTTTCACTTCTAATCATACGAGCCAAGTTTTAATTTTGCTTAAGTTTGAGCCAAGGCATAATTTTTGTCTTTCCATTCGTGAGATGTTTTCATTTAATAACACGAATTAAAGCGAAATAACAATCAAGTAATAGTTAAAGAAAATCTCGTTTAGTTGCCTCACGAATCTTCACAAAATGAAGCCTGATTAATTCATTGATACTTACTTTCAAGCATAAATAATGGGAAAATATTCAAAATCGGTTCTTACATCATAAAGAGCTCCACCTACTGTCGGTCCAATAATCAGTCCAACTCCCATGAAAGTTTCCAATACAGCCTTGAAATAATATGAATAAATTAAGCTTTTATTTGTTCTATTCAAAATGTACAAAGCAATGTGTGATATTGGGAATTTTGATTGAAATGAAAGTTCGCTTACAAATGTTGTTCCAATTCCTTCGGGAAACTGAGAGGCTATAATAGCATACAAGGCAGTTCTTAACGCGGCAGCTCCAATTCCTTCAACTGTTCGAACGACAAATGCTAAGGCGACGAAGGAACTAGTACTAACAACCAGATCGAGAGTGCTACAACAGAAACACATTAGGAGAACATTTCAAACATCATGTTAGTCAAAATGAACACGCTGAACACACTTAAGTTAAGAGGTATCGAAAGAAAGAGCGATTTTACTACCGTATCTAAATTGTATTACTTTTCGAAATATATGTACAAAATTCCACTGCTACAATAGTTCAAAAGCCCAACACATTATTCAATTTTTTCAAAGTGGGGTGAGTCAATTTATTGACCTTCCAAACTTTAAACTGCTTTTTCTCGGCTTTTTATTTTTCATGACGGCCATATATGTAAACTGTTAAGGCATTTTTTGCAATCAATGTAAGGTTCTGATTTTTTTCCTGGTTATTTTGCATAATATGTTTGGAAATTTTGTGCACGGAATGAGGAATTTAGATAAATAGTTTAAAAAAAAAAACTCGCAAAACTGGATTTAACTGTTTTTTAGTGTTTTTCGTGATAAAAGTAAAATCTAAACTTATAATCGACGCTAGAACAGCTAACCCCATGCACAGATTTGTAAGAAGCATTTCTAAGAAATTGTTTAAAAATATTGAAATTTGTACAAGTAGTTGGAATCTTAAGATATTGATATAGTTTGAAAAAAAAATTAAAATTTTATATAACTGTTTCTTTGAAAATGAGTTGTTTCCCCTGAAATGTATATTTTATGTGTGTTGGGTAAATAAAAACTCTCTCTTATAAATATTTAATTATAAAATATTTCTCACAGGGTCTCCTTAACACAAAATACTTTTGTAAGTAATAACATATAATGAAGTTATTTTTATGATTTTAAAAGTTTATAAATAATGATGGTGAATATTGAACTGATTCGTATTCGCTAAAAAAATAATCTTATGTTCTCTTTCCTGACGATTTGTCTGTATTTTATTTGCATTCGATCGTATGAAAAATGCTTTTAGTTCTTCAATTTAATAAAATATAATACATTTTATATACAGTGTGTGAGGCAGAAATAACTCCTAGATTTCAAACATAAAAAGTCAAGCAATGATAAGCATTATTCAAAATTTTATTTCACAGTTTGGAAGAATATTTGCCGTTTTTCATATTCACTTTTACTTCGTTTTGAAAACGATATCGTCCAAATGCCAAATCTAACTGATTATGTATTTCTGAAGGTTCACTTTGAAAATCTTCATTGCCCTCCTAGTCATACTCCTACTTGCGGTCCACAATTTCTTAGCGGATAGCAACTTTCAACTCTCGGATGTTCTATTCTAGTAGACTTGTGTCTTCAGAAGCCTCCAGAGAAAATAGTGGCAAGGTGATAGATTTGGGAACGTACTGGCCATGAAATGTCACCTCGTAGTAAGATAACTAAGACACTCCGGAAAAAAATACTTTCAGCAAATCCATCAATATATTCTGGTTATGAGAGCCTCATCTTGTTGGAACCACATACTCAAATTTTTATGCTCGACCAATATCGGTTGCAGGAAGTTACACAACATATCCACATCATGGGTAGAATTTACTTTAATTACTTTGTCATTATTTTTGACAAAGTATGGGCCCATAACCACAAAATCAGCAACAGCACACCCAACAGTAACACGATCAGAATGGAGAGGTCATTCATGGATTTGTCTTAGATTGTTCGGTGACCGGTAGCGAAAGTTATGTTTGTCCACACATCTTAACAAATGACAGAGTCACCCTTTTTGAAATGTGCCTCTATCACGAAAGCACAATGCTCACCCCTTCACAGCATGATGGCTACTGAAATGGTGGAACATCTGCTATTGAAAGCTGTTGCCAATTCATTGCGGACAACTAGCCCCAGAACAGTGGTAATGGGAAATCACTGAGTTATTTTTGCCGTACCCTGTAGATTGTACATGATATGAAATAGGAAAAAGATAATCATTTTAAACGTAAAGCCACGGTTTATATATATATATATATATATATATATATATATATATATAAAACTACACTTGATTTTGTTTGGTTGTCGCTTTAGAAGTATATAATTTTGAAAGATGAATAAAATTCCTGAGATAGAGTATCTTTCTTAACATCCGCATCACATAATATGAAAACTCCGAAACTCAGTTTCATTTGACCAGAAGGAGCTTTCTCTGCTCCACACGACGGCTGAAATCATTGACCATAGCTCGAACGAAATCGATTAGTGCAGTCGTAGCTGAATGGCTAAGGCTATGGACTAGTGAGTACATGAACTTCATCCTCTACTCCCCCAACCGTTCTAAAAATAAAAGTTCTAGCTACTTAAGCCTGGATAATTTTTCCATATTCGATGCAATGCAAGAAATAAAAGACTTGTTCCAAGCGCTTCTCAATCTCTTCGCTTCCTGCAAAAAGAAGAGAAGCACCAAAAATAAATTAGAAATCTAACACTTTATGCAAGGAATGGCTGAATACATCCCTTAAATTTCTATTTAAATGTATTCATAGAAACTTCTGATTAAAAAAAAAATCCTGAATCTGCGAAATTCCAATTAAAATTTGTCCTACCTACAAAGATTGGAAACACCCATTAGCCAATGAAAATTCACGATTATCTCCACCCTCTTCCCTACCTTCTCCAAATAAAATTTTAATTTTCTGATTACACCTGAAAACAAATTTCAAATCTTTTTTACTTAAGATCATGAATGTTAAATTTAACCTTTTGCAAGCACTGTTAACATTTAATTTTAAAATATACTTGTTGCACTGGGTACTCGGAATGAAAATTCTGTTTGTAACAAATTCCTGTATTGATCGGAGATAAAGGCCTAGCAAGACAAAGAGCTCTATTTATCACTTTCAATACGTGCAAACTCGATTAACCAAGTAAACTCTTCCGATCCGCCTCTACGCCCAGTCATATAAAAAAAAAGTTAACAACCATCCTTAAATGAGGATTCGAACTCAGACCATATCGGCTGAACAGCCGGAGTAGACGAACAATTCCAATTAAATATCTCAAATATTTAAGTCAACTCCCTGATCCGGCAGTTTACATCGTGACTCTCAGCCACAAAGAAACCTGGCTTAGTAAAATCTCCCGTAATAATACGATTGACGAAAAATTACTATTTACTCCTGCAGAAATATGAATAGGATTGCTCCAAAAACCCGCTTCATTATTATCAGGTGATTATAGTGAAATTCTCCCCATCACCAGCGATGGCTATATAGAAATTATTGCCTTTTTAAAAGAAAGAAAAGCAGATTACTACATTATTGAACTACCTTCGAAAAGACCACTGGAATTATTTTTTGAAGGGATTACTGATTACTACCAAAATCAACGACATTCGAGCAAAGTTTAAAAAAAAAATGTGTATTGTAACGGAAAAGGTCATCCAGTTCCGCCAATCCAAGACATGAAGAGCTCTATTTTTTGTTGAAAACCTCAGGAGAGGTAACTTCCCAGGATATTTAAAAATTAAATAAATGTCTCATGATGAGCACTGAAATAGTACAATGTTAATTTATTAGCATTACGGTGACATCTTCTGATAGAGACAACCTTTTAAAAGCCATGTTATTTTGATTGCTTGTTATATAATCATATTTAAAATATAATAATAATAAAAGTGT